>WSXT02248047.1:0-15230 GCA_011762715.2 Neuroterus valhalla | reverse complement strand
TGCAAAGGAATAGAGAGAAGGTTATGCCGAGACTCTCAAACCCGTAACAGGGAGAGAGTATAAACAAATATTCCATTCATTCATATTGTCTAGAGAAAGTATTAGACGCAATATTTCTGAATGATTACCATTTAATTCCGTGTAGGAAATATTTTGGTTGGAAATATTTTGTGCTGAAAAAATTTGTGTAGAAAATATTTTGTCTGGAGAAAATATTAGACGGAATATATTGAATAATAACTATTTAATTCCTGCTAGGAAATATTTTGTGTAGGGAATATTTTGTATACGAAAAATATAATAGTGATCCTTTTTTTGTAGGGAATATTTTGTATGATAAAAAATTTGTGGCATAAAAAAATTAGTCAGTATACTTTGTGTACAATATATTTTGTGCAGAATAAGTTTGTATAGGAACGATTGTAATTCCGTCTAGGAAATATTTGGTGTACGAAAAATATAATGGTGTACGATTTTGTGTAGGGAATGTTTCGTGTTGTAAATAATTTCTGGAAGAAAAAACTTATTTAGTACACTTTGCGTGCAATATATTTTGTGCAGAATGAGTTTGTGTAGACACCATTGTAACCTCAAAAGTGTTGTGTAAAAAATATTTTGCCAGGAGAAAATATTAGACTTACTATTTCTGAATAAAATTACTATTTAATTCCGTGTAGGAAATATTTTGTGTACGAAAAATATAATAGAGTTTGATTTTTTGTAGAGAATATTTTGTGTGGTAACAAATTTTTGTAAAAAATATTTTGTCTAGAGAAAATATTAGACGTAATATTTCTGATCAATTACTATTGAATTCTGTGCAGGAAATATTTTTGTAGAAAAAATGTGTGTAGAAGAAATGTACTTTAATATTCAACTTAATTTTAGAAATTTCGCATTTTTATTTGAAATAATAGTGATGCTGTTCATGGACATATAGATATAAAGCTCATCCCACGTTCTAATCTGATTCATTAATCATTTTCGATGACCATAGTGATCATCATCGTATGAAGGTTGCACCTATTATTAATATTAAGGCTGTATTCTGCGTACAGTCAATCTCAAAATTTTATAATCTTTATAATGATTTATAAAATTTACTTAGATATATCTAGTAATATTTGCTGCATATTTTGCAGCAAATATTATATTATATTTTTATATTATATTTTATATTATATTATATATAATATTATATATTTTAATTCTTTGAAGGATTCTCTCCAATTTTTTTTGAGTGGATCTTATTGATAAAATTAATTTGGACATCATAATTATTGTAAATGTTATAAACAACGAAAGTTCAAATTTCAATCAACGTGAGGAAGCAAAAACTGAAACTCTAAATAACTTCAGATAAATAAACAATTTCAAATTGGTTTTTTCCTGAAACACACCTGAAAGCCTCTTTCAAAATACGCAGCGATTTTTGATAGATATATTTCGTTCAATTTTATAAATTATTATAAAGAATATCGAGTTTTGAAATTGACTGTACGTAGCGTCTATCCTTAAGGGGCCGGTTATTGCTCCAATTCTGAGTTGTTACAAATAATTTTCTCTGAGAAATTATTATTCTTAGTTGGGAGATTTGATGTTTATATATGAAAGATGTTGCAATTTAGACTTCCCAGTTCCCGTCCGATCACTGAAGTTCAGCCGCGTTGGACGCGGTTCCTACTTGGATGGGTGACCGCTTGGGAATACCGCGTACTGTTAGCATAAATTATGGCAGGAGACTGGTGCCCTCCTCAGTATTCAACACAACTAATCAGGACTCTTGACTAGTTACACTTACCCAGAAAAGGATCTTGGCCTAATTGTATCAAAATAAACTGTAGAAAAAATTATCTTGAAGAATCACAATCGTCCTGATTTAGAACGTAGAATTTCTGTGAAGTATTGTAATTTTCCTTCTTCATGTAGGTACATGTCTACATTTCTGAATATAATGGGAAATGTTTCAAATGAATGTTAATTTGACTTTGAACAGGGGATTTTTCGAATAAATGAAATTGTGACATTTTGGGTCTAACGATTTTGGAAATGAAACCCTTCAAAAACGACTATTTCAAGTGCTTGAAAAAAAATTAGTAATTTCATTTAATGAAGACAGCATCTCAAATCATACAGAGACTTTACAGTCTTTTCTTTATTTTGCTGTTAACTATTTTTTTCTTGGTTATAAAGAATCTGATTAAAGATTTAACTTCTACAAAATTAATCTTGATTGAGAATTCGACTATACTTGGTTGAAGTTTGAACTTTTTCGGGAATTCAGAAATTTGACCTTTTGACCCAAAATAAAACTATCAAGTATTTTTTTTTGCTCAAAACTCATGATTTCGGGATAAAAATTACACCATTTCGAAGAAAATCCATCTGCTTGGCTTGAAAAATTTAATATTGCATCAGAAATGCGTTTTCCTGCTTATAAGCAGGAAAATGCAAACGCAAATTTTTATAAAAGTTTGACTATTTGGTTGAAAATTAACTTCTTCGTTTAGAATTTGTCTCATCACCTTAAAGCTCAACTGTCATTTTTAAACTAATCTTTTTGTTTCGGAACCTTGATTATTTTTATAGGAAATCCAACTATTTCGTTGACAATCATCTTATGGATTTGTAAATTATATTTCCGGGTTGAAAATAAATTTTTATTTTTTGTTCAATTCTTTTTTTTTTTTTGGCTGACAAATCTTTTTGTTTTGTTGAAAACTAAAAAAGTTCTTGGAAAATCAAATTATTTAGTTAAAATTTTGTTGAGTGTTTATTTTCGTGGGTTGAATATTTGCCTTTTTGTTTGAGAAACCAAACTAAATGGCTTTAATCGAACTTTTTTGTTAAAAATCTCTATTTTCGGTCTTGAAATTCGTCTCATTAGGCTTGAAAACTCAACGGTTTCTGTCAATTCTTCTTCCTGTGTTAGAAAATTTATTACTTTTATAGAAAATTTGACTCTTATCTTGAAAATGAGCTTTTAAGTTAATAATTGATATTTTCGTGTTCGAAATTAAATTGTTCTGCAGAGGTTCGTCTTTCCGGCTCACAAATCCATCTGTATTGTTGAAAATTTCATTATTCATTCGTCTTTTTGTATTAGAAACTCCGATATTTTTATAGAAAAACCAATTGCTGTGTTGAAAATCACCTTCTTAATTTGCAATTAACATTTTCGGGTTGAAGATAAAACTCTAGTTTTTCGAAATTCGTATTTTTGGCCCACAAATCCATCTATTTCGTTTAAATTCGGGAAATTCAAGTAGACGATTGAACTATTTACTTAAAAATTAACTTTCGTTAAAAATTTATATTTTCGATTTGGGAATTTAGCTGTTTGGCTCGAAAACTCATCTTTTTTGTTTCAATTTTGCATGGGAAATTTATGGTTTTTCTAGAAAATCAAACTTATTTGTTGAAGATTTTCCGGTTTTTAATTCATATTTCCAGGTTTAAAATGAAACCGTTTCGTAGAAAATTCGTCTCTTTGTCTCAAAAATCTATCTGTTCATCAGAAAAAATTCAAAATATTTTCGTAGGAAATTAAACTTCATGGCTGAAAAAATTTTTTTGCAAAGAATTTATTTTCTTCTTGCGAAAAAGATGTCTTCGTTCGAAAAATTCAAGTATTTAGTTGGAAAATTTACTTTTTTCTTGAAATTTCGAATTTTTGGGTTGGAAATTTGTAACTTTTCAAACTTTTGAACTTTTAATTGCTAAACTGTTAATTATAAAACTGTTTTTCGGAAAATCCCTCTTTTTGGCTCTCAAATCTATCTATTTGGTTGAAAACTGATTTATTAACGTAAAACGGTAAACTTTTCAGTTGAAAATAACTTTTTTGTTTAAAATCATATTCGTGGGTTGAGAATTCCGCTTGCTATTTAAAAATAAGACTGCTTGTTATATGAAGAACTTTGCAATTCAAAATGAATATTTGCAGAACCGAAATTGGCTTTTTTTTGCCTCAAAATTTAACTTATTATTAGAAATTTGTCTTTTTGTCTCAGGAGTTCAACTTTGCGGCTGAAGAATAATTTTTTTTCTGAAAATTTATAATTTTGGGGTGGAAATAACATTGTTTCGTAGGAAATTCGTCTTCTTAGCTCATAAATTCGACTTTTTTTGTTATGAATTCGTTTCCTTGGCTTCGGAATTCCACTACTTGGTTGAAAATCAATTTTTTTGTTAAAAATTCATATTCTCGTTGGGAAAATTGGTCTTGTTGGCTCCAAATTAATCTGTATTTGAAAATTCGTCTTTTTATATTGTAAATTACCGTTTTGGTTTATAATTCATATTTTCGAGTTGGAATTAAAACTGTTTTGTAGAAAATCCATCTGTAAATTTGTCTTTTTGTGTTCAGAATTTGAACTTTTTGTTAGAAGTTTTATTCTTTTCGCAGGAAATTAAACTGTCTTGAAAATATACTCCTTAGTTGAAAATTAATACTTGCGGATCAAAACTTTGCTTTTTCGACCGAAAATCCAACTGTTTTGTTGAAAATCAAATGATTTTCATCGAAAATCCAATGTTTGTTTTGAAAATGAACTTTTCAGTCATGAATTTATATTTGCGGATTGTATATTCGCCTTCTTGACTTAAAACTGTATTGTTCATAATTAGTCTTTTGGGGTTGAAATACCAATTATTGAATTCTTCGAAGTTTAATGAGCTTAATTGAAAATTAAATTATTATGCTGGAATATGCCTAATTTTGCGATTGGGTTAAAAATTCATATTTTTGGGTTCAAAAAGCCAAATATTAGATTATAATAATGGCGGTAGAGACTTCTTATTTTTAAGTTATGATGAGAAATCGATTTCAAAATAAAAACTTCAGGAAAAAGTTTGTTACTTAATTATATCAAGTTACTCAACATTGGTACCTGGCATGCGTGAATCCTCGCTTTCTATACGAAAGAGCTTTGACCAACTAATTAATTTTATTCGCACATAACGCAAAAGAGAAAATCATAACGAATAAACCACTGCATTTTTCCAGCTACAGCGCAATCTTGAATTCATAAATTTATAATTGTTAATTTTCGCTGCGCAGTATAAATATAAGCATATTTGGAAATTCAGCTTTCGTAGTTCCTCGTCTTCTATAGGGAAACTCGAGAAACCACAAATGACAAAACAAATGTTTGCAAGGTATTTTTTATTATTTCTTTTTATGTATAATAAACAGTTATCATGAATAGAAATAAATCATGGGGTGTTTTTGCCATTTAAAGAAGAAAAGATTTGAACTGACGAACTCTTAGGAAAACACAATAATTTACTTCTTTGATAATAATATACTATAATACTATTTGACATATAATAATATCCATAGTAGTAACCATTTCCCATAAATAAAGGAATTTTTAACAAATCCCACGTTTAGTGTCCTCATACTGTAAATATCTGTATGATTTCACGGTGAATGAGCACCCCACGTATCTATTATTTATCAATCATGTGGTATTACATGAATCTCCACATCATTATTTTTTCATAATATATATTAAGTAAACATTACGTGCATTTTTTAAATTTCTAATTAAATTGAGCAGCAACTTTGGAACATCTTTTTACATCGTAAGTTATGTTTGAAAAACAGCTTTTCGAAACATTTTTTAAACACCTTCAAGATGAGACTTGGTAATGTTAGTTTGTCATTTAATTTTTTTTTAGTAATTTTCAAAACAAATTTTGATAAACAAATTCATATTGTCGGCATTTAAGGGCAAAATATGATTGCTTTTTCTACCCATTCTGTACAGACTATCTTCCCAGTAATGTCGATTGAAGAAAATTTTTCAACATATATTTGATTATAATTTTTTTAACAAATAACGTAAACAAATGCTTACTGCCGGCATTGATGGGCGAATGAGAATAGTTTTCTCCCTATTCTGTATAAACAATCTAGCCAGCGATGTTGATTGAAGAAAATTTGTCAAACGATATTTGCTCCTAATGTTTTCAACAAATTATATTAACAATTGCTTATTTTTGGCATTCAGCGATTGATATTCATCATCCAGTCGTTTTTATATATTTTTGGAGCAAATCATGATTATTTATCACGAATACCTAGAAAAATATAGTTTTTACTTTCATCGTAAATGCTGATGACTAATGTTGATTTATATTATTTCTTGAAAAAAATTATGAACGAATATCGGTTGACGAATATTCTTCAATCACTATCACTGTCGAAATAATTTGTGCAGAATAAGGATTGATTATATTATCTGTTTGAAAAAAAAAAAAAATTATTAACAAATTTCCATTATCGAGTTTCGTCTTAAAGGAAAAGACGATCAGTTTTAACGCACAATTCTACTTTGCAAAAGAAAAATCCATCATGCTGGCTGTTTGTTGGAAGAATTTGTTTATAGCATAAACATGAAAGTTTGAACAAACAAAAACATTCAAAATCGGATTGAACGCTGAATTTTTCTTCATAAATTGAAATTAAAATGGAAAATTTTACTATTTGGTTAAAATTTTGAGGATTTTTTGTGAATGCGACTAATATCTAAAAACACTCATCATGTTTGGTCGAAAATTGGAATATTATGTTGATTTTTTTTTTCATTTTTGTCCTAAAGTCAATTTTTTAATCGAAAATTCAACCATTCCGTATTTATTTGAAACTAATCTTTTCTAGTTGAAAAATCAACCTTTTGGTTGAAAATGTAGGATTTTTTCGGAAAATTAATGTATTTGGTTGGAAATTCATCTTTTTGACGGGAAATCTATCGCTTTGAGAAAAAAATTATACTATTAGTTGTGAATTTATTGCTTATTTGGTTAAATGATTAATTCTTCATTTAGAATAATCTTTTGTTTCTTACAAAATTTTTCCTTTTTTGGTTGTATCCAAATATTTTCGATCTTGAATTCGAACACCTTTTGTTTTGAATATCAGCTACCAAGTTTTTAGTTTAGGATTCTTTTTTTTATTAATCAAAATTGGTCAAAATTGGACCTCAAAATAAAAACTTCATTTTTAAGTACCTAGCAATTTCTAGCAATTTCCTTCATATTTTGAAAACTAATAATTGCTAACGGACAATTTGTATTTATTTCCTATAAATTTCCAAACAATTTCTGATTGTTTGAACAAATTTAGCTCATTTACAAATTTTTTATTCTTCAAGAATGTGAAAAATAAGCGTATCTTCTGATTGAAATATAATAGTTTAAAGTAGGTAATTTTTGAAAAACATAATGTTATTATTTAGACGAGTACCTATTTATTGTTTATATTAAGAATATCTTAAAATTTAGCCAGAGATGTCTACTATTTCTTCAAATTGGTATCCTATGTTGCTTTTTGTTGAATAACTATATAATTTTGATACCTTCCTTCTTATGTTTAGCAAATTTCTATTTTTGTAAACAATTTCGATTCGTCCGAGCAGTTTTTTCCTGAAAACTTATTGTTTATCCAATCAATTTTTGTTATTTATTGAATTTACTCCAAATTGAGTATGGATGGATTATAATATAATTTGTTCGATTGATCATTTTTCCAAAAATATTCTTTTGATTGTATTTTCTGAATCAAACATAATGTGATGATTTTGAGAAGTGTATGATGTTAAAAACATAATTTCAGTGGTTGAACAATTTTTGTTTTTTGAGACAGGTTTTATTGAAAAATGTGGATCAATGATATGAAGTATCAAACATACAATTATTTTCGTGAATAAATGTTAATATAAGTTTTTTAAGTAATTACAGAAATAACTCGAGAATATTTTTATAAATAATCGTATAAAGCTAACACGAAAATCAGCGACATTTTATAATATTTATAACGAGTATGGAAATTTAAATGAGCACGTTTTTTAAATTTAACCCATGATTTGTATCAGTGGAGGTGATATTTTTATAATATAATTATGATAAATAAATGGAATTATAAATACACTATTATGCGAATTATTATGATAATTATTATTATCATTATTATTTTGTGTTAATCATAACTAATCGCAAAAAAGGAGATAAGTTAAAACCCTAATAAATAGCCAAGTAAGGGGCCATCCATAAATTACGTGACGCGCTTTTCTTTTGTTTAAATAAAGACGAAAATAAAAATGCCGGGATGCCAAAAGAGATGCAAAGGTGTAAACAAAAGAAAAATGCGTCACGTAATTAATGTACAGCCCCTAATGCATTTGTTAATTAAGTTCGTTTAAACAAGTATCAAATGTTATCGATCCATAAAGAGAAATTATTGCTAATACCCGGCTGTTATTTCGTGAAAAAATGGTATTTTATTTGTTAATATGTATAATTGTGTACAAAATGATGAAATTTTGTTTAAACAATTGTCGTTCTACAATAAAATTATTGACTGTCATCGAAATGTTCTTCAAAATTTAAAAGTTAGTTATTTGCTGTTAATTATATCGAAAAAATCAAGTTTGTACCTGTAAAAACAAACAAATAGTGCATTGGTTAATTAACGTAGTTTGAACAATTCTGAAATTTCATTTGTTGTCCAAATATGGTACTCAGGCTATATTTCCAAGTAATATATCATCAATTTCATGAAAAAAACTTGATTGAATCAATAAAAAATACCTGATTAGAATATTTGTTTATAAAAACTGCTTTTAAAGCAACAAATTATTTATTAGCTTTCTTTGATTAGACTGAAAAACTCTTCTTGTCCGTATATTCTTGAAATTTGGTGTAAATCAAGTGACAAACCGCTGCTAGTCCTCTTGAAGCCAATCTCGCTTTTATTTGTTTAAAACAAATTTGAAAAAATTTTACATTTGCAATAATATTGGACATCTTCTCTGGATAGTTGCTTCAAGATTCCTAGGAATTTTAATTTTATTTTTTCCGATTGAAGCTTAGGAAATTTCTAACAAATATTTTGGGACATATTTTCAAAAAACTTGTTGATTCTTCTTTATCCGGAAATAAAAATTAAAAGAAAAATAAAATAAAAAACTTCTAAGATGACATTTTCTGGGAATTCATCCAATTTATGCGAAAGTACACAATATTAGTGAGAAAACTTGTCTTGAATGATGTCTAGCAGTATCAGATATTTAAAAAAAAATTACAATTTTTATAAACAAATCAATCAACTCAATTCAGATTCACGGTAAAATGATGTACATGTAGATACTTCAGATGAGGGGTTTGGAATAAAAATCGGGTGGAAAGAAAATTTCGATATTAAGTGTGGAAAATGCAGACAATTTGTTAATTTTTAAATAAATTTTATGAACAAATGCATAAATTCGTTATTTCTAAATAGATTTTTCTCGTTTTTTCAACAGAAAGGACAAAAAATGTCATACTCAAAGCTTCTTTGTGCGATTCTTGGATTTCAGACACAAGTATTACTTGTTTAAACAAAATCAATTAAAAAATGAATAATATTTTCATTCTTCGGTAAAAGGAATTTGTTTTTTTAATCAAGTTCAGTTATTTTAAAGATACCTCTCGATATAATAATTGGTTGTAAAATAAAATTATTTCTATTTGTTTAAACAAATTAAATAAATAAATCCATTTCCCTGATACTTTCCAAAATAAAGATCTCGTTTCTTCAGAGAAATATATTCTCAATGTCTTGCTAGTAGCTTTCTGTGTCTATTTTTTATCAATCTTAGAACATTTAGTAATTGTTGTTCAAGAACGTAATTAACAAATTCCTAATTTGTCAATGTTTTATTAGATAAATTCTGTTTCTTCAACACAATCAATTGGATGTGTATAGCCCATAGGCTTATTCTGTGATATCTTGCTGTTTGACAACAATTAATAATTTTTAAACAAATTTAATAAACAAATTACTCTGGGGCCGTTTTTAATGGAAACACCATATTGTCTTTTCTAAAATCGACTACAGTTTCTTAGCAAAGTCTCTCTGTTATAATACTGTATTATCCAGCAGGACTTGTTTATTCATTCTTTGAATTAGTTATAAATATTAGTGGAAAGTTTCAAAAATATAAGAAAAACTATTAGTTCGTGTTATTACAAATAAAGTTATGTTTAATAAAAAAATGGTGTTTCCATTGAAATCGGCTCCAGAGTAATTGATTAATTGTATTTGTTCAAAATTATCAATTGTTGTCTAAGAGCAAGATATGACAGTAAATGCCCATTGTTTATACCTATTCAGTCGATTGTGTTGAAGAAACTATATTCATAATATTCAAAAATAACTATAGAAAACTACTAGCAAGACATAAAAATTTATTTCTCCGAAAGAACGAAATCTAAATGTTAGAAAATGTGAATAAAATAAATTCGTTTATTTTATCTGTTTAAACAAATAGAAATGATTTTTCTTCATACCCAAGTATCATATCAAGAGGTATTTTCAACATGTCTAAAACTGATCAGGAAAAAAAACGAATCCCTTTTACTAAAAAATGACAATATTATACATTTGTGAATTAATTTTGTTTGAACAAATAACTCTTAGTATCCAAAATCATAGAATCGCACAAAAAAGCTATAAGTAAGATATTTATTGTCCTTGCTGTTGGGGAAATCTATTTAAGTTGCGAATTTATGCATTTTTTCACATAATTTGTTTAGATAACACAGCCACACAAAAGAAAATCAATTTTAGTGTTCGGAGGTCAGACTATGAATACAATATCTTTTTAGTGTCGCTAAATCCAAATCCAAAGTCTTCTTTACCCCATCACGTCAGGTTTTCGACATAACCTCAAAAAATCTTCACAGACACCCCAAAACGAAAAGTAATGCTGGTCTGAGTGCCAGACCATATTATATGTTTTTGGGTAGCTGAAACCGAATCCGAAGTTCATTTTATCATACTTTTCATTTCAGGGTGTCTTTGAAGACTTTTTGAGGTTATGTCGGAAACCTAATGTGCTGGCGACAACTTTGTTAGAAATTTTGAAAGCTTCAATTAGAAAAAAAATCAAAATCGGTTGAGGAGTTTGAGCTGAAAATCAATTTGTAGAAGTTTCACTAACAAGAAACAGAGTTTCCGATTTATTTTACGTTACTGGGACTTAAAATTCGCAGAAAATTCGAAATGACCCATATATGGAGTGGAGGCAAATAGGTTACTATTTCTCTGGAAAAAAAGGTTCCAAATATAATGTGCCGACACGTTTGCACATATTATAAGCCCAACGACGCGTGTCTCCCAGTTCCTGCGTTTCAGCCCCACCTGCTACTTCCGGCTTCCCCTCAGGCTCCATTCCATGCTTTCTAAGCGTTAAGCTTCGCCCTTTTGTCCCTAAGTATATAGGACTATAGTTACATGTACATTCGTGATTCATACACAAATACGTGCCCGGATTCATTTATATTTGACTGACATCGGACTCGCTTCCGGGGAGCTGCTTTCGATTTCCGCCGTGACGCGACAAACATTTTTTACGCGAATTTCTTCAAGCGGAAACGAAGCGAGATACACTAGAACCCAATAAAATCACAACGTAAAATCTCTTCTTAAAAAAAATTGCCTGCATCTGTCATTAAGGGGACAGTCAGAGTAAAAAGTAACTTTTTGGCTCTGGGCTGTATAATTGTGTCATCGATTTTACGGGTCAATACCGAGAAAAATGTGGCATGTCTCATCTGCGGCATGTCTCATCTGCGGCAGGTCTCACCTGCGGCACATCTAATTTACGGCAAGTCTGACCTGCGTCAAATATCCCTTGTAGCAAGTCTTCTTGCGGCAAGTCTCATATACGGCATGTCTCATCTGCGGCATGTCTCACCTGCGGCATATCTAATTCACGGCAAGTCTCACTTGCGTCAAATATCCCTTGCAGCAAGTCTTTTTGCGGCAAGTCTCATATACGGCATGTCTTACCTGCGGCATGCTTCCTGCAGCAAGTATATCTCGCGGCATGTCTCCCTCATGGCATTTCTCCCTAGTAGATTGCCAATTCTGTGGCAAGCCTCTCAAAACGAATAGGCTACATGCGTTCTATCTTCCCCTCTGAAGTAGCAAAAGTGCAGCATCTCTCCCTAACTCGATTTACCATTTGAAGAAATGTAACCTACATTATTCCCAAAGCCAGACACAAAGTGCCTCTCCCCACGGGACTTGAGAAAAGGAGGAGGTATGTGACCTACATGATTTGCTCAACCGACCACAGGAGTGCCTTTCCGCCCCCTACAAGACTTAAGAAACAATAATTCGTTCCGTGAGGCTTGATGAAAAATTGGCATTCTATTCGGGAGACATGCCGCAAGGGGTACTTACCGCAGATGTGACTGGCCGCAAGTGAGAGTTGCTGAATGTAAAACTTGCCGCACGCGACTTGATGTGGACCCGATTCTACCTCTAAATAGTACCTGGCTGAAATTTACAGCGTTTATGAAAAAGGATTTCGAGAAAAAAAATGGCGCGCAGGACCTAAAATTTTATTTGAAATAGCTCCATTTTATATTCAGAAGTCTCCTGGAAAGTTTCACCTCCCTCGGACTTCCGGAACACACCCCGAATCACCCACTAAGAAAAGGAAAATATCACAAAAAAATTAGCTAACTTTCAGACCTTAGATAATGTTACTGTTGAAAATGGGATAATTAGGAGCCGAAAAAATTCTGTGAAAAATTTCAATCCCCTACTTTTTCCGGAACACCCCCTCCCTCGATTCAACTCTGGAGAATCAAAAAAGCATTTATAAATCCCCAAATTCCTGGAACTGCGATTTGGTGGCGCTAAATGCCTCCGTTTAATGCCTAAAGATTAGGGAAAAAGTTCCATCCCCCTAGCCCTTATGGAACACCCCCATTTCCTACCCCCAAGGTTAAGGAAAATCCTTTAAAAAAACGAAAATGTTCCCGAATTCCCAAACCTGAAATTATATTAAAATTGTTTTATATCATGTTTTGTTACCAAAAAAAGTTGTGTACCCCTCGCTCTTCCAGATCACCCTCGTTCTCTACACCCAAGATCCAAAAAAATCGAAAATCAACCAAAAAAATGATCAAATTCCCACACCTAGAATTTATCATTGGAAATAATTTCGTTTGCTGCTTCAAGATACCAAAAAAAGTTTATTTCCGCTAGTTGTTCCGGAAGACCTTCGTTTTCTACCCCTAAGATCCAAAAAAATCCAAAATCGAACTCAAATTGACCAAATTCCTGGACCTAGAATTTTATAAATGGAAACAGTTCCGTTTGATATTTCAAGGTACGAGAAAAAGTTTCACCCTCCTAGCTATTCCAGAACACCCCTGTTTTCTGCCCCTTAGATCCAAAAAATTCAAAATCAACAAAAAAATGTCCTAATTCCTAGACCTAAAATTTTATAAATGAAAAGACTTCCGTTTGATGTTTCAAGGTACGAGAAAAAGTTTCACCCTCTTAGCTATTCTAGAACACCCCTGTTTTCTGCCCCTTAGATCCAAAAAATTCAAAATCAACAAAAAAATGACCAAATTCCTGGACCTAGAATTTTATAAATGGAAATAATTCCGTTTGATATTTCAAGGCACGAGAAAACGTTTCACCCCCCTAGCTCTTCCAGAACACCCCTGGTTTTTGCCCCTGAGAGCCAAAAAAATCAGTCAACCAAAAATGACCAAATTCCTAGACCTAAAATTTTATAAATGAAAATAGTTCCGTTTGATGTTTCAAGGTACGAGAAAAAGTTTCACCCTCCTAGCTATTCCAGAACACCCCTGTTTTCTGCCCCTTAGATCCAAAAAATTCAAAATCAACAAAAAAATGTCCTAATTCCTAGACCTAAAATTTTATAAATGAAAAGACTTCCGTTTGATGTTTCAAGGTACGAGAAAAAGTTTCACCCTCTTAGCTATTCTAGAACACCCCTGTTTTCTGCCCCTTAGATCCAAAAAATTCAAAATCAACAAAAAAATGACCAAATTCCTGGACCTAGAATTTTATAAATGGAAATAATTCCGTTTGATATTTCAAGGCACGAGAAAACGTTTCACCCCCCTAGCTCTTCCAGAACACCCCTGGTTTTTGCCCCTGAGAGCCAAAAAAATCAGTCAACCAAAAATGACCAAATTCCTAGACCTAAAATTTTATAAATGAAAATAGTTCCGTTTGATGTTTCAAGGTACGAGAAAAAGTTTCACCCCCCTATCTTTTCCAGAACACCCCTGTTTTCTACCCCTAAGATAAAAAAAAATCATCCAAAAAATGCCTAAATCCCCAAACCTGAAATTTTACAGTTCAAAATAGTTCCGCTTGATGTTTTCAGATACTTTGAAAAAGTTCCATCCATCTAGTTCTTCTAGAATACCCCTATTTCCTACCCCTTAGATTTGAAAAAAACCCCTAAAGAGCAAAAATGTGCCCGAATTCCCGACCCTGAAGTCCCTCTAAGTTTAAAAAAAATCAACCAAAAAAATGCCCAAATTCCCAGACCTAAAATTTGATAATTGCAAATAGAACAAAAAATATGATTTATTGACAAAAAAATGCATTTTCGAAAAAAAAAGATTCCTTACTAAATTGTTGTGTTTTTGAGCGAGAATGAAAAACTTTGTATAAAAGATCTCTAGAAATTACACCTTTTGTTCGAAATATTCAAAATACGATACTTTACAAGAAAAATTTCCCTTTTCATTGGAAACTTAACTATCTGCTTGAATGTTGATCTTATATGTTTAAAATTTATTTTTATACGGTTACTAGCAGATGTGGCCACGCATTGTGGTGGCTTATCTATAATACGTAAATTATTATAATAATAATAGTAATAATATTCATATTATTATTATCATTAGTATTGTTATTATTTTGCGTATGATCGATACACAGCACAATTATGATGGAATGAAAAAATGATACACGTATGTAAATGTAGAAAACACATGTGACGCGAAATAGATTGAGGCATCAAGAAATCGACACATGACGCCATCTGCTGGTTGATTACCCAACCTAGATAACCTAAAATGTTGAAGTGTCGGTCAATAAACTAACTCACCTTGCTATATTTCAGAAAATCATGGAACTCACTTATAATTATAACTTTTGGTTCTATTATAAACATTTAATTTGCAATAAAAAAATACTGAGGTCGTAAATCGAGATAAAAACTACCCTATCTGGTAAGTTGGACCAAATTATTCACAGTATACAAACGTCATCAAGATCGGTTGAGTAGTTTCCGAGTTTAGTGGCGACAAACATCGTGACAACGACATTTTCATATATATATATATATATATATATATAAGTTTTTACCAGTTTTAGGCCATTGCTGAAGATGAGA
>WSXT02248036.1:0-10986 GCA_011762715.2 Neuroterus valhalla | reverse complement strand
ATACCTGGGCGTGCCTGAGAGCCGCATTCAGGATTCAATATCAGTAAAGGAGGCGCTCTGAAGCAGATGCAAACACCTTTTTTGACGGATTTGGGCGTCCAACCTGTCGTCGTTGAACAAGATATCTGCAATTAAAATGCTTGCCACCCCGGTTCCACTTTATTATTTTGGGGTTGTTCCATGGACGAAGAACAAGCTCACGGCCCTTGTCATGAGAACGCGCAAGAATATACGTATACAGGAAAGCTTTCATTCCAACTCGTCTGTTCCGTGCTCTTACATCGCACTCCATATAGGCGGACGTAGTCTTCTCGCAAACAGTTGAGATTATCTCCTGGCAATGGGCAGAAATCACGAAATGGGTAAGGAAGGAGCGTTACTCTACAAAGCCGCCTAGCGAGTAGTAAAAACCCTTGGCATCGAAATAAACACCGAAAGTGAGGACAGTGCATAACTCAATCAAGATGCCTTACTTCTGGAAGCACATGTAAAGGAAGCAGGGGCCAAAAACTTCCCAATACAACCTAAAGACCAGGCGACGCACAGAGATTTTTATAAAACTGTAAAAGACCAATCCTTGTCACCTGAGTGAAAGTGTCCTCTCCTTTAAATATCTGGTCTTAATTCAGGCACAGAGAGTCTCATTAACGTGTGCCAAGACGATGTTTTTACAACCTTAGCACATTGTAGCCACATATCACGTTAAGAAGTTTCTAGCGATAAGCCCAGGGCGTGTAAAAATGACCCCGAGTACTTATATCATATAGGAGAGACTGGGATCATTCATGACACTTTTTGTATTATCAGATAGAACTCATACCTTTCAAGACCTCAAGCCCTACCCTGGTATTGGGAAAATTAGGGACAGGTGCACTAGAGTTATTGGGTGCCACTCTGGAAAATTTTCAGTTCCCCTCGATGTTTTTAAATTTACTTCTCTACGTTGAGATACTTCCTGAAAATAATGATTAATATCACTCATTATTATCAATCAATAATTTTCATAAAAATCAATGTGTCCTGAATAGAAGTAGTCAGTTAGTCGTGGGGGCTGAGGCATGAGCTAAGGCATGAGCCTCGCACTCTTTTCAGAATCCAAGTATTTTCTTAGTACCTTTCCCTACAATATAATAGCTGTTTTTGAATCCTGACTTATTCAAAAATTCCCTGAAGCCTCTTTGCACTTGACAACTGTTCGCTGCTTAGGAAACAGAGGCGATAGAAGGGGCGTTTGAGTTTGTCTTCATTTGCATGAAAGTCTATGACGGTCTGTGATTGCAGTGAGTCCTGTGGGTAACAACCCTCTCCCTCAAGTTCTCTCTTTTGAGGTAAAGTCGTTTTCTGACAGTGTTCTAGTATGAAAAGTCTATAATCAACCCAATGTCTGTTATAGAACAGAGTTCGAATCTGTAATCTTTCTCTTATGTCCAACTTTGACGTCATTATCCTCACTGAAAATTTTAATACTAATTTGCATTTAACTTCCAATCGAACCTAATATTAACCATCTTTGTTATACACCTCGGGACATTCGAATGACTCAATTTACTTCTCCCGTCTCTTCTTGATTTGATGATTGTCGACGATATTGATGAGCTTATCTCCTACGCATAGAATAGCCACCCTAACTAATTACTTGGTCACTGCGTGTAACAAGTTTGCCAAACTACGCGTTTGTAGACATATCAATAGGGTTTTTCCTTGGATTACATCCGATCTTGGAAATCTGATGAGGAGACGTGAAAACAAGCGCTGACAAGAAAGAGGATGTTTGGCATCTTGTCCGATGCTTACACCTTATCCCCCTTATTCACAAATCCACTGATAGTAATTTTTCACCCGATGACAACATGAAGACTCTCTCCACAACACCAGTCCTAGACTTATCCATTCCTTCGCCGACTTTCTCACCTAATTCGACTTTGAATTATTCAGATTCTTTCATTGAGGACATCACACTCAAGATAATTTTAGAAAATACGCTTGAGAATAAATCTAATGCCCTTGGACCTGATGGGAAATCAATTAGGATGATTGAACATGTCCTACCAATTATTTTCTTTATTCTCTTGTATAGCTATAACGCTTCTCTCCAGGTCAGCATTTTTCTGACGACTGAGGAAAAGCTGTTATTTTTCCTGTTCCGAAAATTTCAAAATCCATTACTCCAGAAGATTTTGGGCGTATTATTTCTCATGTGCACTGTCCAAGCCACTTTCTTGAAGGCTTTCGACATGGTTGAAGATAAGCTGCTTATCCAAAAGCTCTAGTCCTTCAAGTTGTCAAGCTCCGTTATCAAATGGTGTCCGTCTCATTTCGGTAATCGGTACCACAGAGTAACTAATGGTAGTGGCAGGCTTTCTAACGGGTAAAAGGTCAAATGTAGAGTTCTTGGAGGCTCCACTCTGGGCCCTCTCCTCTTCAAATTGTATATCTTTTACCTTGGTAGCGAAAATCAAAACAGTAGTTACTGCGAGTATGCTGACAATCTTAAACTCTACTTGCAGGGACCTATATCTCCACTGAATAGGTTACTGGTATCAGTTTAAGAAGACATCGATCGTGTTATCCTTTGTGCCTTGAAAAATGGACTTATTCCTAATCTGAGTGAAACTCAGGCAATTGTTAATAAGCCTACTCCCTTCCCATCGCTTGGAACTATGGCATCCCTTCCACCCCTCCGCATCTAGAATATTACGATCCCTTTCCCACGAGTGGTTAAAGATTCGTCTTATCTCAATAACCGTATCTTGTTCTGGAAGGAACACGAACAGAGTATCTTTAGGAAAACTTACAGAATATTGCATCAATTATTTGAGAATTAGGACTCTTTGCCTACCTCCACTCGGATACTTCCGGTTAAAGTCTGATTTCACCCCACTTTGACTAATGCTGTTAGGTATATGACAATTTGAGTAAAGGTTTAAATTTCAGGCTTGAGCGTGCGTTAAATTCTTGCGTCCGCTCCATCTACATTTTTCCTAGATTTGGAAATATAACCCCATACAGACAGAAAGCTGGTTTGCTTAATGTTGCCAAGAGAAGACAATTCTCCATGGGTGATCTATTATTCTTTTTTTCTGGGAACAAAGCTCCAAAGCTTCTACTAAATTTTTTCCAGTTTGTAGGCAGACGCCTATCATTACAGTCTGAGTCACGTGGAAGAAAATCAATTTTCGAAACTCCCCTACATAGAACTTGTAGGCTCCAAAGGTCATTCATGGTAAGAGTCATTCATGGTTACGACTTGGGAATGAATTACCTCTGTACATAAAAAATGCATCTACATCATATAACCTTTAAAAATTCAATTTTGGAATTCATCTTCGATACTATAATCCTCATCCTTCGAATCACTAATTGGTAGAATTTTAATATTCCAAATCGTAGGATCTGAACCTCATTTTCCTCATGTTTCTCTTATTCTCATTCCTCCTTATTCTCTGATATTATTTCTTTAATAGACATACTATTCGGCTCGCCTGTGCTCCATGTTTAGTTAATGAATTTATTTCTTTATTATGCATGCACATTATTAATGATCAGGGCCTACACATTTCCTGTAATGAATATGTCTTTCCTTGTTTCGTACAAGGCTTAGTAGCCCCAGGAACTTTTACGCAATAGATACGAATTCAAATAATAAAACCTTAAGGTGCACGCGCTCTTAGGGTAATCCCAATCAAGGCTAGTCGTCCGAACTTTTTGAACAGTACTCCGTCAGAATTATGAAATAAACCTATTGTAAATATCAGGACAACCAATATCAATATCATGCGCTGATATTCTTCTTCAGTTTTATTTATTGCCTATCACGTGATTTTGTCATGTTATGACGTGGACGGTTTTCGACACGAATGTTTGGCTAAGAACTCTTTTATTTGCTCTTATCTCTGGCTTAAAAGAGTGACGTCATACACATAGTAAATCTCCCTAATTCCGAGAGATTTGCAGGCAGTGTTGAGGCTTAGTTACGTAAAAGATACTAGTTCATATAGCAGTAAACATGTTTAAGATTCCCCACTCGCCGTTTCTTATGAATAATTGAGTCTAGAAGAAATGAAGATCACTATTTGTATCCTCATCTTTGCATTTACGGGTTATCTGGATTACGTAGGTGAGTGTATTTAAGGTCACTTTCCGTCCGGATTCACAGTATATCTCCTTTTTTTATCTCTCCTCGTGTATTTCGAAGTGAAATTTGTGGGAACTCGTCATTCGAACTCCAAACGACAAATTCTGGGCCCTTTCCTGGAATTCCGGGCACGAAATCACATTTTCTCAGTTGTCTCCTCAGCGTTTTTGATAATAGTTGTCAGACAACATTGGCTTTATCATATGAGTCTTTTGGACCTCACAGACAACGATGCTCTCAACACAGGGGAATAGATAAATTTCCGACAGGAATGAATACATAAATCTTTTTTACAGCCTAAGCATAAAAGAGTAGCTTTTTCTTTCCAAGAGTACTTTATACTCGAGTTTTAATGAGTAGTTCAATGTGCGCATCGCTGAACTGTCTTCGGAAGAACTAAAAAAATGCATACCGCAATTTTCATGTGCAGTTTGCAATGCTCATCGCGAAACTGCCTTATGGGAGAGCTCTATACAGCAGTTTTGGTGAACAGTCTGAGTAACGCTTCTCAGAATTGTGTAAGGAATCTTCGGAAAATATGAAAGTTTTCTCAAAAATTGTTATAATACTCTAGCATAAAAGTACGTACATTTATTATGTTTCATGCTGATTCCAAAGGAGATTGTAAAAAATATTGCCCAATCGCTGAGTTTAGGTCGTAACCGCTATGTTTGCAATCACGGAATTTCTCAACCGTTTCTGGATAAACTGCTTCTACTCGTTCTCTTTCTTACTGGTTCCTTGAGACTTTGTGATCTTTTACGATAACCAGATCACCAATTTTCAGGTCCCGTATACCTTGAAGTTGCTTGATTTATTCTTTGATGGAAGGCGAATATAAGTCAACCTTACGTCACCCAGAATGGCCAACGAAGTATTGGCTCACCCATCACTGCATTCTTATACTACAGCACTTCCAACCCCTTAGTATGGGAATTTCTAGTAGTATTTGATGTTCCTCCATATTTACAGACAATACTCGCGAAGACGGCTTGATCTTCGAGGCAGCTCGTGAACTCCCTGAGATTCGTCAAAAACGTTTCCCTTGATGAACCTTGCTCACTGTAGTTTTCTATATAAGTGAGAAGAGCTTTTGAACCTCCTGATGCAATAATATTGTGTTCCTCAGGTATCCTGCTCAACTTAATGATGCTCGGTTGCACCCATATTCGTAATGGTGTCAACAAGCTCAATAAGAAGTTGTAGCTGATGCTATTTTATTATGGGGCTGCTTGTTACTTCGAATCTCTAATGTTTGATGATATTTTCTAGGCGGCTAGAACGCAAGCCCAAGACTGTGAGTCATCAATTTCTCCAGTCGCATTGCATCCGATTCCGTTAGCTGTTCAGATGGATGCATTGGATGCTCAGATCTGGACTATTGTATGATGTTACTGCATGTTCCTTTATAGGTTCCACACGAGACAAAGGGTCCTCAACCTTTAGGGTTCAGAATAAGTCAATTTCATAAAATCGACAGATAAGGCGTCGTCATTATTCTCTCCAATCACTTCTTCTCAAAGTTTGGCCATTCATATTTGGACAAGCAAAGCAAGCGTCTATCTCTTTCTGCTGCGTGCGGATGGACTTGGGCTTGAAAGACTTGACATTTTTTATAGTGATCGTTGAATTTTCTCTGCCGTATATTACTGCAATTTCCCTTTACAGCTTGATGCCGTGCAGTCGTTGTCAGAAAGAGCGAGACAGATTCCTTACGATGCGCCACGCTCTAGCCTCCTTCAGCATATCCCGGAAATGCGTTCCGAAGTTCGTCACTCGGGCATGAGCGTAAGCAATATCGTAGTTACGAGCAAGCTGCAGTAAGTCGCACTGCTGGAAATCGGATATTTTCCCTCTCACAGCGACGGCTGTTGGGGAGTGGGATGGAATATGTTGAAACATCTATTCCAGAAGAATTAGCATTCGTGGAAGCGCAGGGTGATTTATTTTCCCACTGAGAACCAGAGCGTTATTCAATTCAGTTCACATCATAATGCAGAACTGAATTGCGCGTCAGGGTTCGCATCTGAGCCTGGATAGGTACTGTGTTGAAGCGTGCTTTGGTCCACAGTGGATAGATGCATTACCTGAACGTTGCCCAAAAACCTGTGTTTTCTGAATAAACGCTACTAAATACTTCGCATAACCCTCTCAGAGTGCTCGTTGTGAAAAAGAAGTGCGTCGCTTGAGCTCGAACACAAAACTAAATTTCGCATCAGCATAGCTGATCGCATCAGAATGAAATATGTGGTAAATACTAATTTGGTTCTCAGTAACCAGACTCCCAGTAAAAAATCTTCCTTATTCTTTTCAGAGAAATTTAATTTCCCTGGCCAAATATTCATATTTTTCTCGTGGAAAAACTAATCTGTCCAGTTAAGAAATGATTACGTTTGCTTGAGAATACAAATATTTCGTTTCCTAATTTGGGATCCAGATCAAACTCGATCATTCGGTTAAAAATGTCTGTACTCTGTTGGATATTTGTATTTTTTAGTGGAAGATCAATCTTCTTGCTTAGGTTCATTTCTCTCGTTTTGAATTAATTAATTATCAAGTTGAGATTGCTTTATCATTAGGAAGTTTGTAATTCAATTATAAAATGGATTTTCTTCAAGAGAAAATACTCTATTGGTTTCATAGAACCAATTTCTCCTGTACATCTTTCAGAGTTCTCTGAAATTTTGTATCAACACAAATTTTTGACAAATCTGCTACGACCGGAAAAAGTTCAATTTTATCTACTTCTGTGCGAAAATGTTTTATACCTATATTTTTGTCCTACATGCCCAAAACATTTTTTAATTACGCAGGCTGCTCCCGATTGAGCCCAACACCACGTATTGAGCCTCAAAGGCAACAAAGTCTCCCGTGGGAATTCTTGACAACACATGGCTACAATGTGAAAGTGCAGAGAGATCCTCCCAAGACTGGGAAGGTGATCAATATAAAGCTTCTAGGGGGCCCAAATATGTCCTCGTTTCTTGGGTTGAAATCGTCTGTTAAGCGTGTAACTGATCGTAATCAAAATTCGGATTTCGTTGCGCAAGTTAGTGACAAAACTGGACGCTGGATTGCAGTTTTCCCTGTGGATGGTATATACCGATCGTCTTCACCACCTGCTACTATACCATACGTTGCTAATGGAAACAAGCGACGTCGTATCGGAAATCAATAAAGAATCAAGAGTTCAATGACATGTCTCAAAGATATATCCTATTGAAAGTAAAATAGAAAAGCTTTCCACAATTTGAACATTGCTCTGCTGACCTCCTGTTTATTGAACTTGGTTTCTCTATCTGAGGTGTGCACAAATTCCATTTTGGAACCATGTTATACTTACAATATTTTGACCCTAACAAAATTTATGCTTCAAAATTTATCATACATTAGAACAAAGATATCAAGTTCAAAATACAGTCTGTACCATGTCTATCGTTAGAAGTAACAGTGATCGAGGACCTGGATGCAATGAGATACAAGCGTTTGGAAATGCGAATAGTTATTCTCAAAGCATCTCATTATTTATTATTTTTCGCTCTGAACTTTTTCCAACAAAAAATAGAATAGGAGTTATCCTTAAAACCAGAAGTCGTCATACCTCAGTTGAATATTAATACAACTGTTTAGATTCTAGTACAACTACTCAGTTTCCCTTTCCAATGCCTATATAATGACAAGAAAGGAACAAACATCAAAGTGTCAATAAATATTCAATTGCAAATTCGAGAAATTCAGACAACATATGGATCATTATAGAAAAAAGGCCGTCCAATTTTCGTCCTTATTCTTGTAGGCGTTCCTAGGATTACTACGTGTGTGTACTAAACTTCGAACAGTTCTTTCAGGAAAATTCGAATCTTGGTATGAACTTTTTTACTTCTCTGTATATTTCATCAAAAATATTTTCAAACAGAAAACTTTTGCAGAAAGAAAGTTCACTCTTCTTATCATTCATAAGCCTTCATTTTTATTCGTCCATTCCTCTTAATCATAAAATTTGGATATCAGGTGACGCTTAGACGATACCTTTTCAAGTAACCGAGCGCCCTTTTTCTTTCTGCATCCAGGATCAAAATTACGAATATCACATGTACTTGACGCATACCCCTAAAATGTATTAAAAACAATGTTCAAAGTCGAATTCTGCAATATTCATGAATAAATATTCTACTCTATTATGTTCTCTTTACCTCAATTATTATTCGTTCGTATGATATAAGATAATAAATGTTTAGTTTTTGAAATGTAAAAGTGAATCTTCATCAGGATTTCATATTATTCCGACGTACCGCACAACAATATTTCAAAAACAGTTATAGATTATATAAAATTCCCTGTTTAGTTCTGCTCTTTCAATAGTTTCGATCAAGAGACAGTGGATCCAGAGCGATAATTGCGGTAGTATGACGAGTCTTCGATAACCATTAGGGAGAAGTGAAGTGATGAAGTGGAGCTTTGGCATTGACGAAACTATGCGAAATTCAACCACTAGAACGATGATTGGAGAAAAATTTATTATAAATAAAAGATACGCCTAGAATAAAAGGTAAATTACCCTGCCTAAAAGAATACTCACATTTCTGTACGTCTTATTAAACTGCCCTCAGTCACATGAATGACTCTCGATTTGCGTCCCCTCATCCTTCCGCTGGCATGTTCCACTTTCGATTGATTTTTCTAGTGCATGTTTTTCTTTTTTTCTGCTAGAAAAGTCGCAAGTAAAACTTGTGGGAGGAGGAAATATGAAAGGAAAGGAAGTGTTGAATCGAAGGCCGTTTGTTTAATTGGAAAAGGTCGAATTCTCAAGAATAAAAATGTGAATAAACCTACCAGACGAAAGAATGATAGAAGAAAGGAATCGAATGAAGTAATGACTCTGCAATCGTTTCTCTCTCTAGACCCGGTCACTTAAACGCCTACTTACATCGTAGGAGAAGGAAATTGTGTCCTTATTGTGACTACTACCTGACCAAGATCGGTAATGGCGAACATATTTTCTTCGATTGCAACAGATTGTCGGATGAAAAGAAAAAACTGGAAATAAAGGGGGATGTCAACATCACACCAGATAGCATCGTAGGGCTGATGGTTCGTGCATGTTGTGAGGGAGAAGGAGAGATGAAAAGTAAAGAAGAGAAGAAAAGCCGACGATGAGTCTATCTTCTTGCGCTCATCCGACGACGATAGAACCTCTCACGAGGAACGGAGTCCTACTACTATCCGCATCCTGCGTTAGGATCTATGGCCGAGGATTCATTCGAGCTTTCTAAAAGCAGATATCCCCATCCGATCTGCCAAAAACGCTTATGACCTTGTCTGAAGAATCCATCCTTGAAGAACTATAGACAAAAATTCCTCCGTCAAGCGAGTTTATAGCATAAAGAAGGCGAAAAAATCTGGCCTGTAGTCGCCGTCCATCTGGACCCTTCTGCTCCTTCAGCAAAGTCCATACTCCTGACCTGAAATGCTGACGACATCTAGGTCCCAAAGCAATTATAACTGTCTCTACTTCTAAGCTACAAATGAATTGACGTTGTATGCTTACCGAGAACCATCTCAATCCCAATAAGGAACTCTATAATCCAGCTTTCTCTGTCTTAAAGAAAGATCGTCTTTCTTTTACAGGTGGTGGTGTGGCGCTTCTTGTTCGAAATACTCTCCGCCACTCAGTCATCAGCACAAGCTTTTCTCCATGCGGAGTAGTTGGAGTCGAAATTCACCTCGCCTTAGGCCCTCTTTGCATCATCTCAATTAACTCTCCTCCGAGTATTAATGACATCTCCGAAATTCTTGATCTTTCCAACTCTAATACCCCTTCTCTGGTTGCTTCCGACCTATCAGTCTTCTCTGTACTCTCAGTAACCTAGCCGAAAACATTAATCTTTCCCGTTTTGATAACTTTGTTACGCAGAACAACTTTCTTGCTGACTTCCAGCACGGTCTTTGCAAACGTCATGGAATAGCTCATCAACTTCTTCGAGTCTCTGAGTACATTGCCGAAAACCTTAACAAAAGCGGGCACACATCCATGCTTCTTCTGGATCGTAAGCAAGCCTTTGAAAGAGTCTGGCATGACGGTCTAATTTATAAACTCATCAAGTTAAACTTTCCTCAACTTGATAAATCCAAGGTCATCAGTCACTACTCGTCACGTCGAAACAAATTTATTCCAATCGTCCCGGAATAGTACCACAGATAGAGATTCGAAATGAATAAATATAAATCTGTCTTTTTCTCACGTCGCGTTGCCAGCGCAATCCCCCTAAACTCTTTGTTGACTCTTTTCCCATTAAATGAAGTTTCTCGGCCAATAGGGACTTTACCTTCCCTAAACTCTTCTCCAATAACCCTGTAGTTCCTCGAGCCACCGGAACTCGTGCCTTTAACGCCATAATTAGGAAGATCTGCACCTACGCAATTCCTGTCTGGGGCTCTTTAACCCCAAGTAGTCTCTCCAAACTTGAAGGCACTTATATGCGCCTTCTCCGCTCCCCTTCGACTATTCCTTGGTTCATCCGCAACAAGCAAATTCTTGCGGAATTCGACCTCCCATCCATTACCAATGCTGCTCACACATACGCGGAAAAACTTCGTCTCTTAGTAGCTAATCACCAAAGCCAATGCATCAGCTCACTTGCAAGTTATGTAAGTGAAACTTCCGACCGTTTAAGACGGCCCTGCCTTTCCGTCCTACAGAAATAATTGAGTCATTTGTCTCTCTTATTTTTCCATGTTTCGCTTTATGCGCGAGTGTCCTTGCGGTATAACCGTCTTGGACCACCAATTTCGATGTCCCTTATTTTCATTTCATCTCGGTTTATAACCTGCTAGGTTGGTAACCAGTCGAG
>WSXT02248025.1:0-13886 GCA_011762715.2 Neuroterus valhalla | reverse complement strand
TCTGCCAATTTTGTTTTTATCAAAAAAAGTCATGAGGATAAATTGTTCCATTTTTCACCTTATACAAGAAACCGTACTTACAGTTCTTGAGCCTTGGAAAAAAAATTACAAAAAATGTTCAAAATTCTCCCTCCCTCTGATTTTCCATTCAAAATAGCTGGTTAATGAACTCGTCCTGTCTTTTTGTTCCCCCAAAATGTGTGCCAAAGGACAGTTCAATCTGAACATTCTTCCGAAATTCATCGAGTACACAGATTACAGACTACAGACTACAGACTACAGACTACAGACAGACAGACACCTTCGTTAAAACCATTTTTTCTGACTCAGAGGGTCTCAAAAC
Source organism: Neuroterus valhalla (assembly GCA_011762715.2). Lineage (NCBI taxonomy): Eukaryota > Metazoa > Arthropoda > Insecta > Hymenoptera > Cynipidae > Neuroterus > Neuroterus valhalla. Next base: position 13,543 of record WSXT02248025.1, on the reverse strand, counting down.
GTGGAGATTTCATCAAATCCGCGAAAGTCAATTTTCACATAAAACCAATACCTTCTCATTCGGAAAGAGAATGTAAAAATGGTACAGTAAAAAAAAATAGTTGGAAAGCCTTTAAAATTCCACGTCTAGTGGTGTCAAGCAGATTTTGTTTTCATCTGCTGTAGAGAATACAGCACGTGATAAGTTTTGAAAAAAAATCGAGATTTTCTGAAATTTCGTAGTTTGATTTCAACTTCTAGCATGACCTAGGAAAATTGTTGCGAAAATCTGAAAATTATAAGACGCAGAGCCTGCATTTTCATCTTCAATTTAAGCCATAGAAATTTGAAAAATCTCCATCGGTTCCTGAGATAAGATCAAAAATGTTCAATCGTACTTGAGTTGAGTTTTAGTCGACGATCACGCTTCTCAGACGGTCTGCTGCCCGCCTCCTTCGTTGAGCCAGGACCGATTGGGCCACGCACAGAGTTTGTTGATTGGGGCTCTCTTATGCTTTTGATTCTGCTTCTCAGGAATTTATGTTTCGAGTGATTTTAAATTTTTTAAATTATTCATTGTTTTTTAAAAATTATTTACAATGAATTTAATTCACAATTATTGATTTTATGAAAGAATAAAAAAACGAAGAACAGTTTTTTTATTTTTCTATCAACTAGAATAATAATAAAAATGAAGATATATAATTACGAGAGCAAACTATTTTGGAAATGAATTCAGCATCGAATTTCTGAATAAATTATTTATATGAAAAACTCTCGTTAATATTAAAAGTGAATAATAATGAAATTATTATATATTAATAAAACTTCAATACATCTATATTTTTATTATGATTCTGAATAGAAATAGTTGTTAATAGTTGTAGTTAAACGTTCTGTCCTGCCTCGACGGAGGAAACGAGCAGCAGAGTATCAGACTGGCCGAAAACGGTGATCGTCGACTATAACTCAACTCAGATTTGATTGAACATTTTTATTCGTATGTCGGGAACCGATGAAGATTTTTCAAGTTTGTTTGGCTTAAATCAATGATAAAATTTCAGGTTTGTGTCGTACAATTTTCAGATTTTCGCAACAATTTTCATAGGTTACCTTCTAGCAAATTCGTCTTTTTTCTAGAGAAAAATTTATAAATTTCAAAGTTTGTCTTCTTGGATAGAAGTTAGAGACGAGGTACAAAATTTTATAGAATCTCGAATTTTTTTTCAAAACTTATCACGTTCTGTATTCTCTTCATCAGATATAAACAAAATCTGTTTCAAGCGACTACCCGTGGAATTTGAAAGGCTTTAAAACCGTTCTTTTTTAAATATTCTACCATCTTTTTCTGCTGAGTTATCGTGGTTCAAAGCCAGCAGGGATTTTTGATGGTGCTTGCTTCAATTGATCTTATGATTTCCGACGGCAGTGTACGTATTTAAGGACTCTTTTTATTTTGCAATCTTTTAAGAGATAGGAAGGGTTGAAAATTTAAGAATTCGAGTGAAGACTATTCACCTAAAATGCATAACTCCTGTTCTATTTGAGCTAGGTACATTCCTTTTTTTCATTTGAAAGGTGGTAGAACGAGATTTAATGAGAAAATCATCCCAAAAATATAATTAACAAATTGAAATTGTTATAAGCAATTTCAATTTTAAAATTGATTTTCAACTAGTTTGACCTTCATGAATTAGGTTTTTAAGAATTTTATCGTATTCTATGTCAAATTTCCGATCGAAAACGATTTATTTCAAAATGGTGAAATTATTATCAGTATCGGAAAATATTTAATGTACCTAGCGGTGTCGAGCGCGGTACATCACACCGGCGCGCGTTCATATTGCACGGCCGATTTTTTTCTTTGATATCGTTTTTCTCTTCGATATGAATGATTATTATATATTTTCAATTAAATATTCTTATTTCTCGGAAAGACAACTTTGATGAAAATTCGAAAAATAAATAAATAATAAGAAGGATAAGAAAAACATAATTATTGAAAATGAAGATTACTTTATTAGGAATATTAGAATCATTATATAGATTCCTCAATCAAAAGAGACGAGTTTGTTAGAATACAGTTGGAATATCAAACTGAAGACGAATTTATAAAATAATACATTTTGGAAGAAGAGAGACAAATTTTCTAGAAAGAAGTTACAGTTTCTAGAAGGTAGTTAAATTCTCAACCCATAAAGGTAAATCCTAAACAAAAAAGTTAATTCTCAATCTTGGAATTCAAACTTTCTACAAGAAGCGATGAACATTTCCAATCCAGAAGGGCAACTTAAATCCAAAATCATGAAATATTTGCAAAACAGTGTTGAATGATTACCAAAAGAGGCAATTTTAAAAAATCCGACCCAGTCCAAATGGACAAATCGTTTATGCAAGAAGACAAATTTTGAAGGTAATAAATTTTTCTCAAAAAAAAAAAAAAAAAAAAAAAAAAAAAAATACGAATTTGCCAGAAGGTAATTAAAGCTTCTAGAGGGTTGTTAGATTTTTAACCTGTACAGTTACACGATCAATGAAAAAAATAGTTTTCAAGGTTGAAACATAAAATTTCTACCAAAAAAAAATGAATATATCCAATCCAATCTTTTCTGGTAGAAAATTTATATTTCAACGTTAAGAACTAACTTTCTCGTTGAAGATTTAACTGTACAGGTTGAAAATTCAACCACCCTCTAGAAGCTTCAATTACCTTCTAGCAAATTCGTCTTTTGGATGTGCTTTGTCCTTCTGGATTGGAAATATTCATCTTTGCCGGTAGAAAATTTATATTTAAACGTTCAAAATTAACTTTTTTGTTGACCGTTTAACATTTCAGGTTGGAAATGCAACCACCCTCTAGAAGCTTTGAGTACCTTACAGAAAATCCATCTGTTTTGTTGAAAAAATGTGATTATTCTCCGAATTCGTCTTCTTTGATAGACAATTCGTCCATTTTGGTTTGGATCGGTTTTCTTTTATAATCGCCTGTTTTGTTCATCATTCAATACTGTTTTGTGAATATTTCATGATTTTGGATTTCAGTTGTCCTTCTGGATTAGAAATGTTCATCTCTTCTGGTAGAAAATTCAAATTCCAAGATTAAAACCTAACTTTTTGGTTTAGGATTTACCTTTCTAGGTTGAAAATTCAACTATCTTCCAGAAAATTGATCTATTTTCTCCCAAAAATGTATTATTTTATAAATTTGCCCTCATGGATAGACTTTCAGTTTGATATTCCAACTGTATTCTAACAAACTCGTCTCTCTTGATTAGGAAATATATATAATATTTTATAATCCTTTCAATTTGTTAACTGTATTTTTGGGATGCTCTTTTGATTAGAGCTCGTTCTTTAACCTTTCAAATGAAAAAAATGTCCCTAGCACAAATAGAACAGGAGTTATGCACTTGAAAAGAATAGTCTTCACTAAGTTCTCAATTTTTCAATCCTTCCTATTTCTCAAGAAATTCCATAATGGAAAAATCCTCAAATACGTATCTTTTCTTCTTCTATAAAGAACCCGTAAAAAAAAGTGTTAGCTCAATCAAGAATGGTTCGGTCAATTCTCTGTTCGATTTGTAAAAGAATGTCACATATATCAACTAGGCTTTTCAGAATTTTTAATTCCTCAGATGAAAAGATTTTTCAACAAAATTTGAAAAATATTTATCTATAGGCAATTATTGGAGGAAATAGGGATGTGGGGAGTAATGAACCGGTCAAGAGGTAGTAGGAAGATTATGATTAAAGGAAGCGGAACAAAGAAGTGCACAGGGTTATTCAGGACGCTGTTTGGAGGCAAGGAAAGTAGATCCAAGGTGAGGGGAGAAGGGTCCTTGGAAATACAGCTGAAGCGAAGAAAGGATTGGTAGAGAAGAGTTGAATTAGGGAATTGAAAAAGCTCAAAAGGAACAACGCAACAGGTGCTGAAAACTTGGAGGATAAAGTACGGAAATGTCGTGGAGAAAATGGGGAAGAAAAGAGGTCGAAGATCTACCACAAGGTTCAAAACGGTAAATGGTAGCCGGAGGAACGAGAGAAAGCAAAAAGGGAGAAGGAAGAGGAAAAATTGATTTATAGATAAAGAAGTATCAAACTTGCGTAATACTATACAACCCCAGCAGGTTAAAAAAAGGGATGGTTACCACAGACAATATGTATGTGCTTATTCTCGCAGTCAATAGAAATTTGGTTCAGAGGAGATGGTGAACAAATACTCTGTTTGTAGATTTTGAAGCAGCATTCGACTTCGTATACAGGAGGCTTCAATGGAAGTTTATGGAACACAGAAAGGTTATTCGAGGGTTGACGAAAAATTTTCGAAAGATATTTTTGGAGGCTAAGATAGAAGTGAGGATAGCAGGAACAAAAGAGAAGGAATCCAGCAGGAAAATGTGAAAAGGGCAAGAACTTCCTTGAGCCCTTTCCTGTTCGGTTAATTATTAACAGACTAAGAGGGAAAGACCACGAAGAAGGGAAAGGAGCAACAATAATGGAAAAAAGAGAAACTTATTCGTTGGAACACGCAGAGGATGTAGTTTCAGTATATAAACACAAAGATGATGTGTTTAAGGAAAATGAAGCGTAGAGGTATAGAGTACGGATGAAGATTATTATTCAGAAAGAAAGAGGATTCGGTGAAGGAGTTTTCCCATCCAGGTTGTTGGTTTCAGCAAAGTGAGTGTAGAAAATATAGCAAAATTTCTCTGAGTCAGGGTACAACAGGTGGTATAGGATATTCAAGTGGAGAGCGAGTCTGAACATCAAAATAATATAGAAAAAGCATATCAATTGGAATGGAGTAGTAAGGTTCAGAATAGAATTGGTGGTGAAAGCATGTTGATATTGAATGTACCTGCAAGAGAAGTGTACAGGTGACTAAGAAGAAGAGAAGATTATGGAAAGGGAAAAGAAGTTGATTATGAATAAGAAAAGATGAGGTAGGAAATGAATAAAGAGGATAAGGAAAGATGAAGTAATAACTAGTTATAGGGACGAAGAAAAGCCATCAATGACCCCTAAAAGAGGATGAAGTGAAAGTAGTGTTGCGGAATGGAGATATAATCCTAAGATTGATAGAGGTAAGATCAAAATCTAACCCTGAGCAAGGTCAAAGGTTCGAGATCGTCCCACAATAGGTATTATTTAAAGAAACTATAACAAAAAAAAAACAAATTGTAGTATAACGAAACACTGTCAGAGTGAATCATGTTCCTCGCTGGAGCGTCACTGCAATATTGGTGGGTGGAAGGAAAGACACCCCATGTGACGCGAACCAGGTCGACTCGAACGCCCCATCCGTGTATCGACTGCCGTCATGGCAATAATTTTGTTATAGGATAGAGGATTCTGAAAGCAACGAGTCGAATCCCTTCTCGCTGAAACAGAGTGGGACGAAAATTGTTTTTCCTCACGACCGGTCTCCTTGGACTCGATGTCCTTAAATCTCCTCCGCAGTGAGGAAATCCGAGAGAAACACAGCTAGAATTTTTCACTGCTTCCACTTTTATAACACCTAGAGGCTACAGACCTACAGCCAACTCCAGTCACTTCGAGGAAATTTCAACGAAATGAAATTGAAAAGTAATATTCGGGTTTTATTGGCAGAAACGAACGACTGCGTTCCTTGAGTAAATAGAAAGGAAGAGGGTAATCGGCAAAGGAGAAGAGGGAGCATATTCGAAATCGGAAAGCCTCAAATGGAAGAAGTGATATAGGAAAGTTCGTGACTAACCATTAGAGAAAAACATCATTTATTGTCTAACTTAGACTTCTGAAAATTCGAAAAATAAGAAACCAAGAATCTTATGATCAAATTTGTATGAACATACTTTGTGGATTGAGGTCAGCGAGTGGGAGAAATGTGTCCAGAAGTGAGACTGTGAGTGGTGTGAGCAAGTGGATAGTTGGGTTGCGGACATTTATTACGATTAAGACAGATTTTTGGAATGTATGGAATGATGTTCGAGGTGATGGAAATGTAGGAAAAGCGACAGGAGGAAGGAGAGGAAGGAATGATCCAGGGAATAAGACGGAGGATGGCGGAACTCATAAAAGAAATGGAGAAATAAGAGAAAGAGAAGGGGAGGCTTTGAGAAAGGATGCAGAGCCAAGAGAAACAACTAGAGAAGAAGCAGATGACAATGGGAAGGGTGAATGAGTTAGAAAGAAGGATGGGAAGAATACAAAATGCAATCCAAAAAATTCAAGGTGGTGATGGAGAATGAGTAAAGGAAAAGGAAAGGAAAGGAAGGAATGGATAGAAAAAGGAATGAAAAAGAAAAGATAGGAATGAAAAGGAGTGAGGTAGAGGAGAAAAGGAATAATATTGTGATGAAGGAAAAAGATTGGATGGAAGAGATTTGAAGGAACTTGTACAATAAGTGCTAGATAGAATAAGTTAGAAGGTACTGCTGGGAGAAAGAAGGAGTATAGGAAGTGATCATGGAAGAAGAGACGAAATCACGCTACCAAAATTAAAGGATAGAGAAAATAAGAGAGAGGTAATGTTAGAGAAAAGGCATTTATATGGAAGTCAACAGAGAATAGAAGATGCAAATACACGGGAACAAACAAATATACAACATCAGTAGAGAAAAAAAAGCGGGAGAGGAAAAAACAAAAAGACAAGAAATATGGGTGAAGTATGCGAAAATAAAAATACAAGATAAATGGTGGGATCGAGATGAAGAGGCAAGAAAGTAAGTAAGAAGTGCGGAATCGGTGGAGTGGAAGAGTAAGGAAGGGAAGAGGGGGAATGAGAAATAGCAGAAAAAAAGGAAAAAAGGAAGGGGTGTATGGAAAATATGGAACTGGAATAAAGAACGATTGGAGAGAAAAGGTGGAGAATTCATTCGAAATTTGGAACAGTAAGAAGTGACAGTGATGATGGAAACTTGTCTGAGTAGAGAAGGATGGGAAAGAGTAAGTGAAAGGCTACAAATCGCAGAAAGGAGGACTAGGAAAGGCAGATCAATTTGAGGAATGGTTATGGAAATGAGGAGGATGTCTTATTACATGAACAGGAGATAGAGGAGGAACGGAGTGGAGAAAAGATCGAAGAAGAAAATACAAAGACAAGATACAGAATGGGGAAGGGAAGAATTGTTAAAGGGCTTAGAGGGAATGAGATGGTGTATCATGAACGGAAATATAGAGTAAGATGAGGAAGGTGAATATACACATTTGGGGGGGGGGGTGAAAGGTCAGGGACTTTCTGATAGTGGGCGACGAGGGAACAGAGAAGGTCAAGAAACCAGAGGCAGCAGAATATGTAGATTCTGAACACTTTCCACTAATACTGACATTAGAGGGTGATAAAAGTACTAAAGATACGGGTGAAGAGGAAGTAAAGGTAGAAAGAATAGGAATAGGGGATTGGTCAATAGAAGGACGAGAGCAATTCAATGAGAATCTGAAGGATGTAAAATTTGGAGAAGGAAACATAATTGAAGTGATGGAAATATTAATAGGAGAAATGAAAAGAGTATAAGAGGGAACAAGAAAGAAAGAAGTAAGTCAGTGGGGGAACGTAGATAGATGGGACGAGCAATGTAGAGAGAAAAAAGAAGATATTGAGCAAGAACTAAGAAGATGGAGAAGAGGAAAGAATGGTGGAGATGAATATCAAAGAAAAAAGAAGGAACATACTGAGATGTGTGATATGAATAAAGCTGAGGAAAATTGCAGGTTCAGAGAAAAGGCGGAAAAAGCTAGAACAGAAGGAAAGATTTGGAAAGTAGAAATAAAAAGTGAGAAAGAGTAAACCAGGATATTAAGATGGAAGAATGGAGACAGTATTTTATGGATCTGCTAAGAGCGGTAGAGAATAAAGCTAGGAAGGGCTAGGAACTGTTTTTAAGTTTCATCTTCCTGAAATTCCAAACTATTTTCCGTGTTCTATTCTTGCCTTCTTATGGAGTCTCCAAAAATAAAATTAGGATTCTGTTTGAAATTGACTGGAAGTGTTGATGGTTGAAATTACTTATTCCGAAGAATAGTCCCCCTTTCGACTCTTCCTCGAACAATAACATCTGACAAGAACCGAATATTGAGTATTTATACCTGTCCATCTCATGACGTTTCGTAGAAGTCCTTCCTTTCTCAAGTTGTTAGGGATTTCAAAACCATCCCTTTATGATTTATGCAGCAAATTTCAATATAGAATAACGAAATTTCATCATCAGCATTCATGCAAATTACAACCATGTCATCCTTGAGGGACTCTTTTGTTATCATGAAGGCTTCATCCATTTGCTGAAGATAAAATATCGGATGATAAAATTTCGGAATTTCGTATATTCTTGCTCCGACATCCTTGACAGCACCATCATTTGATTCGACTTTCTTTTCATCACGCAGGTACTGAAGCCTTCAACGAATCTGTAAATATCTCACACTGAATATGGAATTTCCGAATTTCCATTCTGAGTCTTTGCCCTGAACCAACATATTCAACTCCATTTGTCATGAATTTTCTATGCATGTGGTAAAACCTGAACAACATACTGTTATCTATAAGGATCGTGAGGGACAAGCGATTCGCGAGATACTGTTCGAGGTTGGTGCGACTAAACAGTCGGCGTGACGCGTTGTCAGTCTGCACTCCATTCTATCCAAATCCAAGGATCTACGACACTTCTCTTCTTGATCATCTCTTTTTTCTGATCCCTTCTCTCACCTTTGTGTCGCTGATCTCTTTTCTTACTCCACTTTCCCCCTCTTTCCCACTCTAGTACCAATGTTTATTAATGAACAATTCAGTGCATCTGATGAGAAAGCTTGACGAAACGCCAAAACTGACTTCATTTTGAAGTTTTTAGTTTGTTATGAAGGGGTGTAGTGAAAACAAAATTTAAATAGCAGTCGAACCGTATAAGTTTTCATAAGGGTGGTCCGGTAGTTTGTTTCTGTCACCTTCGGTCAACTACTGCTAACCATGACTCGCGTCTTGATCACCAGTTTACTGATCAATAAAACTAAAAAGTTTGTTATCATGTTTTTTATCAACATCAAAAGGTTGTGAATGAGGAGAATTTTACGTTTGAGGAGATCAATAACTTGCCAAATTCAAATTTCTTAGACACTTCTAATTGTCCGAATTCGTCTATCTTGAAGGTTGATGACATTATATTTCATCCTCAATTTGATAGGGAAATTTCACTGCAGTATATGATCTCCTAGTTTTTGGATTCCTTATTTCCAATGACCGAAGTTATGATATTTCTTACGAAAATCCGTCGCGACGTTAGAAAAAAATACTCCTAAAGCTTTTGCATCCTTAAGAAGAAAGGATATCCAGGAAAGGATGTACGATGAACATATTGAAATTCTGAAGATTTTATTCTTATGAGATTTTCTGGTTTGAGAAAGAGTCTCTCACTGAACTCTGAGAACATGATTTTGATTTGATTCTTGAAGATTCCATAATAACATTAAAACAAAACATTAAAAAAATAGTTGAGAATTTCAGAAAATTATAACAAAGGAAAAAGCTTTGGATGACCGAAGTATTCCTCTGGAATAAGGCGGAGAAGCAAAAATAAACAGATGCGATAATATTGAAGCGCGTTCTTGATTGATTGATGCTTCAAAAAATTTCATTCCAGAACTTCCATCCACTTATGAAATTAAGAAAAAGAACAAATTGAGTATTGTTGCTGATCAGTAGGAAGGGTGCATATTTTGAGATAAGATCCAAAATTCCCTCTGGCTCATCCTATTTAAAACAAAATGACAGTGATTGAAAACCAAGTTGATACAACTCAGAGTTTCTCTCATACTTCATTTTACGAAAAAAAATTGTATATTTGTTTATACCCTTAATAAGGGTTTCGGATAAAAGAGCAATGGTGTCTCAGATGGCACGTCAGGCTTCTGAGCAGATGGACTAGGATTGAATCCCGGTGCCGGTAACAATGGAAATTTTTCTATGTACTTTAACCGACGCTTTGGTGGTTTGGAATCCACCTTAAATTATAAGTTTCCTCTGAGTAAAAACTCTGAGTAAAGTTGTAATAGAGTTGTCGATTTTCTTTTTTTGCCCATTTCGAGTAGTGAACACACCAGCATGACACACTAGAACAGTGCACCGAATTTGGGCATCTGACTGACGGCCTCAGAAAGATCGCTCCGTTGATCCTTGCCAGACTGGGAAGACTGCTAGATGGCACAGTAGTCAAGGCTCACCTTGCTTTGCAAGAAGGCCCGCGTCTTTTACTATGACACGCAGCAGCCTCGCACCCGAGAGGTAGGTATTCAGAAAATTGGAAGTGACCAATGCACTGATACTTGACTGAGTGATGGTGCCCGGATTCGAGGTAGTGTCCACTTTTAAACTTAAAATAACTAACCAAGGGTTTTGGGAGAATACTAAAACGTTGGTAGATATTTTGACTGTTTTTGTACTTTGTTTGAAAAATATTAGAAGTGAGGAAGGGATTGTCAAGGCTCTCTATTTTTAGGAGGTTTTTTTTTCATTCTCAGGTTTCCAAATAATTACCTAATTGTTTAAGGTTAAACGGACATTTGATTTTCTTTGTTTTTGATTCGTTTTAATTTCTCTAATCTGAAATTATCATTTGGCGGAGGAAAACCTGTCTCGGATTATAGAAATGGGAGATTCAAACTTTGTGGTTTACGATTAGGTTCCATTTGGAGGAAGATAGTGCATGAATATTGATTTTCATAGTGAATTTCGTGGCAACATGACTGCCAATGATAGGGGATAATGCAATTAGGATGCAGTTATAGAAGCGTAACTACTCCACCACAAAATCCGGTGGCATTCAGTATTTGACGGGAAATTGAAATTTCGTTCATCGCGATAAGGCTACCACACAGTCACTCAAGTTACTTTTATCCACTTTCTGTTCCTGAACTACTTCTTTAAGATAAAGAAACTATAGTCCCTCCTTCAACTCAAAGATAACTTGAGACGCTATTAAACAAATCTCACTGAATCCTCTTCGGATTGTCCCTAATGTATTCTGATTTTTTCTGGAATTATTAGATTATTTCGGTATGGTCAAATTCTTTTCAAATTTTATGGATTCATCCAGCATTTAATCAATTTATCCTGAGTTATTGTTTACGAATGTTTCTGAATTTGCTTAACTCCTAAAAAATTAATCGAATTCGCTTTTGTTTTCCCCTGATTCATCATCCAGTCTTGGAAGCTGAATTGAATGAATCCTTCAAATCTTATCACACAAAACTTACTTGAACATCACCTGAAATTTTGATACATTTCATCACATTCCACTTATGTACCATAAATTTTACAACATTTTCTGATTCTTTTCACTTTCATTTGTGTGAATTCGATGGATTTTTCATTTCCTGGAAATATTATCTATTTGATTGAAATAATTAAATTCATACCTAATCCTTATTATGAACTTTTTTTTGGAATTCTTGTAACTCATTTGGGATACTCCCTAAATAACCTATTATTTATACTTAGTTCTTCAAGGTTTTCTGAATAACCTAGCGTTTGTTAATATTCTTCTTAGATTTATCTGATTATAATGAAATTGTCATAAAATTGCACAATTCCGATGAGATCGATGCATTTTTTCCTCAACATTTGGTTATCTACTAAAACATGTTCTGATCTTGCCTACAATACATTGAACTGTTTCATTAATTCAAATTTTTTTAATTCTAATGGAATTTTAATGATCCTCATAATTTTTCCGAATATTTTCGGAATATCTCTGGACCATATAGTCGTTCCAATTCATCGTTCATTCCTACAAATCTCGCCAGATGCTTTTCATCTCGGTGAAATTGTACCAATTAAACAATATGATCCACTTCAAATTATTCCAATACGCTAGGGTGTTACTTTGTTCCTCAAAAATTTGATTCTTTTACTTGAAATAATCAAATCTCTTCCAAATTTATAGTAGATTAGATCATTTGAATCATTTACAACTTATTCAGAATATTCTCACCTTCCTCGATATTCTTCATAAATTTTTAGGTTTTCTCATTTTGCTCTCAATTTACGTTCATTTTCTGAGGAATTTCTTGAACTTTCCTCTTATTTGAAGGAATTCCTCACATATCCTCTTGAATGCTCTGAAGTTTGATTCATAAATTTTCCTTAATTTGTCATGAAATCTTTTTAACTACCTTTCAATCTTTAGATGTCCTAATCATCTTCTTCAAATTTACCTTTCATTTTTATGTGATTCGTCGAATTCCTCTAATTTTTCTTGAATTTCAATCGATTCGCTAATTCTATTCAATCCCATCTATTTGAATTCTGTAGCTTCTTTTTTGATTTTTTTACTGGTGTTGATTAAATTGGCCTCGAATTCCTATTATATTGTATTATTTGATTTTTCTAAATTCATTGCTACTTAACCTTTAAAGTTCAACTATCCCTGCTGACTTCTTCAAACGAGTTTGAATTTTCGAGAATTTTTTTCACCATTCTTCCCAATGTTCTTGAATATGCTTCAACAGTTATGAAATACCACAATTCTACTTAGGAAAATGCATTAAAAAAAATTTGTCGCCATAATTATTTTTCGTTCGCCATGAAATCTTCCGGACTTATCTTCAATTTGTAGGTGTTCCATTCGGTCGCTTCGAAACTCCAAATAATTTCTTTAATTGTTCAATTCGCACCACCTCTTTCAATTTAAATGGTTTTTCCATAGATTTCATCGCACATTCATAGTTGTCCAAAAAAAATCCTAATAATGGTATTCTGGTTTATGAAATTAAAATCCTGCCCTACGACACTTGGGAAAAGGGGAAGGTGTACAACATACATTATTTTTCATGACTAAACTCTGCGGTGACTTCTCGCCCCCAAAAAATTTAGGAAAAGAGGGAGGGGTATGGCCTACATTATTTTTTAAGACTAGTGAAAGCGGTGACTTTCCGCCTCCACCTGACTTGGCAAAGGGGGAGGTGTGTGACCGACATTCTTTTTGTGACCAGTCGCATCGTCGACTTTCCGTCCTCTATGGGACTTGAAAATGGAGATGGTATATTACCTACTTTATGTTGTTTGATTTGTCCTTTTGGCACGAATTCCAAATTGTACTATTTGAATCGAAAACTTTATTACTTGATCAAGAATCCGTCTTTTTGGTTCAAAAATTCATCTTTATTTGTCACAAATGCAACTGTTCGAAAAATTCTTCACTTTGGTAAGAAAGCTTAACAATTTGGTTTAAATTTAACAGTTCTGAAGGAAATTCGTCTTTGTGGCCTTAAAATGCAACTGCTTGATTATTAATTATTCTGTTGTGGTTTAGGATCTAACTATTTTGTTGAAAATTCTTTCTTTTTTGTTGAGTTCTACTATTTTTTATATCAAATGAATATCTTTTCCTGTTAAATTATCAACCATGACATTTTTCATGGGAATTGGTCTTTTCCAATATGAAACTAAATCAATTGGTTGAATATTCATTTTTTTTGGTAGATAACACAGGCCAACAATTCTCAGAACCAGAAACCACACCTAGTGAAGCCGAAGGCTTTTGTTGCGCTCAATCCGAATCCGACCTCAGAAAGATGTCAGCACCCTCAGTTTTCGA
>WSXT02248014.1:0-15232 GCA_011762715.2 Neuroterus valhalla | reverse complement strand
ATCCGTTGAAAATTCAAGATGTGAAATTTCAGACGATTCTAATACTTTCTCAATTATAAATGATGAGAATGTAAAAAGGCAAAAATGTATCTTCTTGCAACTTTCTTGTGTGACATCCATGAGACAAGTCATATCCAAAAACTCGGCTTTTGGACTTTCGGGTAGAAAAGAACAGAAAATCTGTTTTTTTGGAAGATGACTGTTTCCTTGTGACCTATAAGGAGAAGAAACTTTTTTCTTCTCGGACTTTCTCTTTTGAAAACCCGGATGCGAGTTATTTACAAAAAACTGAACCCTGGGCATTTCCCCGTAAAAGCAGGTTAAAATGGGTCAAATTCGGCAAGGTGCTAACTCGCGATCTATTATAGATAGGACAATGAATTTTTTCCCCCAACAGGTATTCACGTTTACTTTAATTCTTCAATTGAAATTTTCCAAAACTGGTTTTTTTACAAAGAATTGAGGAAAATTAAGGTCCTTTGAAAGCTCTACCTGTAAGTAGCACAGGAAATCAGAAATCCACTTCTCTGTGAAATTCTTCCCCTTTTTTAAAGAAATTTCCGTATTCCGGGACAAAATCCTTGTCACAGAACCTGACCTCTCATTTTGCATCCTCAAATTAGGCACTTGAGAGAAAAAAATGACTGCTTCATTCTGGTTGAAAATCAAACTATTTTTTCGCTAATTCGTCTTTTGTTATTCAATATAACCCCCTTTGATTTGCAGTTATAAAGTTTTCTCATTTGGACATTAACCTTCACATATTTCGTTCAGAATTCATCTCGTTTGATTAGGAATCAACTTCTTCCCTGAAAGTTCAACTTCCTTGTTGAGAATAAATTTTTTTGAATAACCATCAATTTTATTTTTCTATTTTTTGTTAAAAATAAGATTCGGATCATTTCTTCCTTCCTCCTTGATTGATAAGTTTTTTTTTTTAATATACATCTCTTCCGTTGAAAAATAAGCTATGTTTGTAGAAAATTCAAATATATTGTTCAGAAGTATCTTCTTTGTTGAAAATCTACCACTTTGGTCTGAAGTTAATTAAATGTATTTAAAATTAATAATCTTTGTCAAAGATTAGAGATCGTTATGGTTAGAAATTCAAATATTTCAAAGAAAATTCCAAATTATGCTTGAAATTTTTATTTCTCTTCGGGTGAAAAATCTTCATTGTTTGGAATTTGAACTCTTTCGCAGAAAATTTGTCTTTTTGATTTGAAAATCCATCTCTTCTGGTAGAAACTTGATCTATCTCCGGTTGTAACTCGGTTTCTGTTGACAATTCAACGACTTTTTAAACGACTTTTTTGTTTGCTGCAGTTGAATTCAACCGTTTTTCGTTCGAAATTGGAAACTTTCTTAGCTGCAACATCAACTTTTATATTATTTTTCAAATTATTCTCTTCTGTTTAAAAACCAACTGATTAGTTGCAAATCAAACTGCTCCTCAGAAAATTCCTCTTCTTTTCTGTTAAATAGGTGTCTTTCATTTGAAAATCACATAATTCGGTAGAAAAAATATGAATTCTATCAAAAATTATTCCAATCATTTGGAAAATCAAATTTTGGTTTAAAACTTCAACCTTTTTAATATGTTAACTTATATTCATTTTTGCCTTGAATGAAGAAAATTTTCCGTTTAAAATTCGTCTTCTTAGTCAAAAAAATAATCTCTTCTTCAAAAGTCTTATCTTACTTTTGTTAAACATTCATCTTTCCCAGTTGAAGGTTCAACTCTGATTTAAAATTTGCCTTTTATGGTAGCGAATCATTATATTGGAGCTTTATCTCTTTGGTCTGAAAATTCTACTTTAAGATTAAAGATTGATATATTTTGTTGAAAATGCAACTCATTGCATGCAATCCCAGGCGTTTCAAATTATACATAATTTAATACTCTAATTTATTTTATTCAAAAGTTTATTCTTATTTCGTGGAAAAATATCTATTACCCCTCCCCCAGAGCACTCTACATTCATAATAAGTAATAATGAAGTATTAGTTGCATAATAATAAGGTAAGGATAAGTTTCTACTCCATCTTTCAAATTCCATAGTAAATTTTGCGCTATGTAAAGGGCGCCAAATTCAAATCATTAAATAAGTCAAAGGGAGATATTTTATAGTACATGTTTAAATCACTCTATAAAAAGAGTATATTTATTTAAAATGTGTGTGTCAGTTAAGATTGATCGATTTGTTATAGCAACAAGTACTTTAAGTTCTCTCAAATAAGATAAATTCATGAGCAGTTAGGAACTCTACGCACGTATACCCGTATTTTTAAATGTATTACAAGCCATCACGTGGTCTTGTCAAGCATTCAAGCAAAAGCGACTGGTCAGGTGTCTCGCTTTAAACTTGTCTTCAAAGAAAAATGGTAAGTCGCCGATAAAGTGGGACGCTGTGCCACATTGCAGAGAAGGAAGTCTTAAGAAATTACCTCTCGATTGAACGGATTAGAAACCTTGACCGCTTCTAGAGGACAAGTAAGATCGAAATTAACGCTCTTTATGGAGAACCGAGCCAATAAATCACTTTTTGATATCAGAACCCATATCAGGCATGTGAGAGTTAGTCACGTGACCAATAATTATCACATAATGTTATTATATTCGGCGGCTCCATATTTATTAATATTACTGCATTGTACTGAAATTTTAGGAAATGTTTCTAAACACGGGGATAAAGCTTGGATAGGAACTTCCGGTAACAAAGCTGATTTTCTGCACAGGTCGATCTGGGAACAATTCTAGGGACTTCTTAAATATTATATTCCAGAGTGTGTTGGGATGTTCAATATCGTTAGTGTATGTGGGAGTGCAACTCAAGTGGAGGCACGGGTCAACGTGTATGAAAAGTTTTTTATTTTGATTCGATAGTAAAATCTTTGAATTGAGAAGAAATGTCTTTCATTAGTCGAGTTCCAAATTATTTTTCAGAAGTGAACGAATTATGCGGTGGTAGTCCAAAAAAAGTTGCTTCGGAAACATCCAAAGTGTTCCTAACCTCAAAGTGTGATAATATTGTGTTGACTTTGCGCATCCATCCAGTGGCAAAACTTCAATCCGCATAAATCCTGCCCCAAGTTTCAATCCGTTCTGGTCGGTGCACCCAATAGGAATGAATCAGGAACCTTCTTCCAAGTATTCTTTACAATCTGTCTGTCCATTCAGCAAGAATCCGAGGCTCTCATCTGTAGACTTATTTATTCTTTTCAATCAACGCGTCAAAAACATTTTTAATCTTAACTGTTCTAAAACAATCCAAAGCCACCTCTTGATCTCTTTTAATTTAATGCTCACAAGGGGACCTTCAGGTCACCTAATTTTTGTTTTGGTTGATAGTCTCCTCAGTGATAAGTACCTACTAGAGGCTTTCTGAGAAAAATCAGGAAGGCGCAATTTGCAAGCACCTGGAAACTCACCTGATAAAGCGTTTGGCTGATAGCCGCAAGGTTGCATGCTCGATTCTCGCTGCCTGTATTTTTTTTCAATGCAAAACTGTTTATTTATTCATTTCTTAATAATTTTAAATGATTTCTCAATCATTTTTTCAATGAAAACCCTGTTTTGACTCATTATTATCCCTCGTTTGGAAAATTGTGTATTTTCTTTTAAATCAATCATTATTGAACTATTTGGTAGTATTTATATTTTTTATTTAAATTAGGAAGAAGTGTTTCAAACGAAATTTGCACGAAATCAAAATGTTTTATACAAAACACAGGAATAATAGTCAATTATCTTTTGAACATTTATTAACTTCCATTTAAATTTATTCTGAATAATTATTATACATATGTATCATCAGGATTACGTAGTATCGCCTTGCTTCTACGACGAGTATCACACGGTGCGATACTACGTTTAATCCTGATGATACGTATGTGTAATAAATATTCATAATAAATGTAATGGAAGTTAATAAATGTTTAAAAGATAATTGACTATCATTCGTGTTTCATTTTTGGTATTTTGTATGAAACATTTCGATTTCATGCAATTTCCGTTTGAAATACTTATTCCCTTATTTAAAATAAAAATATAAATACTACCAAATAGTTAAATAATTAATAATTTATAAGAAAATACACAACCTTTGAAACGAGAAATAATAAAGAGTTGAAACAGAGTTTCCATTCAAAAAAAAATCAAACAATCATTAAAAATTTAAATTTTATTGAAAATTATTTATAAATGAATCAATAAATAGTTTTGCATTGGAAAAAATGCAGGCAGCAAGAATCGAGCGTGCGACCTTGCGACTATCAAACAAACGCTTCACCAGGTGAGCTACCAGGTGCTCGCAAATACATTTACGCTAGCTCAACGACCATACGCTTGCAATTCTCCAAATGCATTTTTTTCGAAAATGGTCCAACATTGCGTCTGCTCGATATTTCCCAGAAAACCTCTAGTAGGTGTCTGTAACTGAGGAGAGTATCGACCAAAACAAAAATTAGGTGACCTGAAGGTCCCCTTGTTAGTCTGATTATATCCTTTTCAATTCGTCCTCAAAGCAATAGGATAACCCGTCGAAATATCCTAGAAACAGAAATCCGTTTATCCTAGGGATGTTCCAAGGATGCCCAGGATGAAAATTTCAGGATCCCATGTGAGACATTCAACTTACCAGAAACTTTTACCAGACATCCTGGGCAGTCAAACTTACACCTTGTAGGGTGTCTTGATATGATCTCCCTAGGATAAAACTGGGATAGGTTCAGATTCACTTAGACCAGGGCTTCACAAACTGTGCGTCGCGACGCCCTAGGGCGTCGCGACATTGTCCTAGGGGCGTCGCGTGTCCATGCAACCGAACCGAGTGAATGCCAGGCCCGCTCAACTCAATGGGAGAAATATGTAGAAGCACGGCGTCAACAGTTTGCCGCAACTTTTACTACGCCTAAAATAATAATCACAAATCTTCATATTCACCCATCAGAGTTAAGTTTTTTTCTGATAACCTGTTACGAGGCTAGTACTATAACTGGTAAGTATTTTTTGTCCAGGAGGTGGGGGACTGGGTTTAGGGGCGTCGTAAAAAATGTCAAAGTCACAAAGGCGCCACTGTACAAAGAAGTTAGGAAAGCCTTGACATAGACAATATTCATTGGTCTGACCAAGGAATAGTTTGGATTCAATTAGATCGAAATACTTGGTCTGACCTCGGATTAGATCGAATTCAATCGGATGGAAATCCTTGGACTAGCCTTACATTGGATCAGATTTGATTGGACTAAAATACTTATTCTGATTTGGATAAGGTCGGATTCAGTTGAATATATATATATCTGTGTGTCGACCTTGACTTAGATCAGATTTAATCAGTTCTTAGTCTAACCTCGAATTACTTCAGATTTCACGAGACAGTAAGCCTTGTTTCGACCTCGAACGATGACGTCACTTCGGACATAACGCTGAAAGCGTTATTAACTTTAGAATATGATACCGGTTGAAATTTTTATGAGCAGCGCTAGCATTAGGGTCTAGAGAGGGATATATGACACCGGTTGAAATTTTTACGAGCATCTTATGACTAATTGATTTTACGAAAATACAACTTCTTGCATTCCGCAAAAATTTTCAACCAATTTTCACACATTTGATACCTCATGCAGCTTTACAATAAAATTTTTGCGATTAAAGTTTTTTTGTACTGATAATTATGAAGGATTTCGAATGTACATAAGCTACTGCAAAATTGTGCGAAAATCGCCTCGTCAATGTGACATGAAATAGAAGCGTCAACGATCCTTATATACTCTCAAAGACTAGCATTGACCTAATAAACCGGTTCAAATTTCAACGACCCCAGCTCAAAACTTGTTTATCACGACATATATGACAGCGATTACAATTTTTTCGAGCATGGTTTACGACATATAGATTTTACGAAAATGCAACTTCTTGCATTTTACAAAATTTTCAACCAATTTTCACACATTTGATATCTTATTATTATTAGCTTTATAACAAAGTTTGAATCGCAAAAGTCGGACTATTTTTACCATTTTTGATTCTTTTTTATTGTCCTAAAGATAGTCCGGCTTTTGCAAAGCTTGGAAGTGTCAAAAATGGAAAGCATAAGAGAGAACTGAAGGGTAGGTGAACACAACGAATGTTTAAGGGAGGGGTGAGGGATAACAGGTGAGAAAAATCCCTTCTTTACGAATTTTTTTTGAAGATCTAGTTAAAGTAAATGTACTTCAATCATTTGGATATTATAAAGTATCATAAAAACAACATTAAGAATTTTTTTTGTAGAAAAATATTGATAAATAAGCCAGAGACGAAGCTTTTCCGAAGACGCCTGTTTAAAAAAGATGATTTGCGGTGACCACTGTAGTTGAGGGTAGAATTATCTGAAATCAAAATAGCCAAGTTATTTTGGAAAAATATAAGTTTTTCCCGACCCCAACGGTTATTTTTACTTCATTTTTTTACATCAAGGTTGTTTTACACCTAAAAAATGGCGGAATTTTTTGTCTAAAATCGCTATTTGGACTTCAAACGACCGCTAAAAGCTGAAAAAAATGAATGCACAATGTATTCAATCAACTGATCAAACAGGACCAAAATAAGAATATTGACTTCTTACCAGAATAATACGATCTGGCTGAAATTTCAAAGTATTAGAAAAATATAATACATATGATGAATGGCTTATACAATCCATGTAATTTCATTGCTATTGAAAAAATAAATGCTCTAACTTCATTCTGGAATCTTCCATTTTCTCCACTTGATTATCATTTACCAGCATTCTGAACTCTAACATTTTTCTATTCACCTCGTACTGGTTTCCTCTATTTTTTCAAAAATCAAGTTTTCAAAAATAGACTATTCCATATACGGAACAATTGAAACCTGATTCTTTGTACGGACCTACTAAAACTTGATTTCATATTGTATAGAGAATTCGATTTATTGTTTGCATGGCGCTCTATTGGTCTGTTAGTGAGGACCTTTTCAAAAAAATTTCGCCGTTCCGAGGGACAGAATACTCTTTTTATAAGGAAAAAAGTCGATGAATTGGTCAATAATAAAAGTCCATTAGAAAAAATAAAAAAGCATACGCTCATCCTCCATCGATTCATTTACCATCGAGAAATTCTGTTATTAATTGAGAAATTGTTGAAATTTTGTTAATATCAGGCGTAAAACCTGCATATTAAAAATTTTGAGAGCGAAGAAAAAGAAATAATTTAAAAAATGTCAACAAGTTCGTTTATTTCAGTTTTTTTATAGAAAAAATTTTGTCTGGCTGATACTTTGCCAGTTCTTTCAAAATTTTTCTCAAATGCACCAATTTTTTAGATGTTTATGTTTCAAATATTAATTCCTGTTTCATAAGATAAGACTTGAAAATTTTGGGAACAAAGTTTGATGTTTATTGGAACTTTTTTTTAATCCATAAATTATCGATATTCCTATTGAACCATCATAGTCTCCGCATTTTTCACTTATTTTTTTGTTTTTCACTTCTCGTATTTTGATCCTTCAAATATTTTGTCAGAAAAGCCAAACATTTGAATGGAAAACCAGCTTCCTTGGATTAGGATGAACAATCTATTGAGGAGATTGTCTTCCATAGTTAAATCCAACTGTATTTTGATGAAGGATTTTACTATTTTGCTGAGATTTCGTTTTTTATTCGTTAAAAATTAATTTTTCTGACTGGGAATTCATTGTTCCATGTTTGGTTGGGAAAGAATTGTTTTGAGTCGAAAATTCAACAATTCAGTTGAAAATTCATAATATTTTGTTGAAAAGTCGTCATTTTGTTCTGTAAATTTAATGAAAATTAGGAAATTCAAAATTGGGAAGAAAATCAAAACCAAATTTTATTTCAACGGCCGAAATTCGAGTTAAAATCGGCCAGGAGTTTCAGATTCTGGAAATTCATTTCCTTTATTGGAATAACAATATTATTCTGTAGAAAACTCCGCCTTTGAGCATCATAAGTCAACATATTAGATGAGATTCTTCCCTTGCTTACTGATAAATTGTTCGTGGATGAAAGTTCAACTAATTTGTGAGAGAATTTAACTTTTTTGTCAGAAATTAATACTATTTGTTTCAGTGATTATGTCACAAATTCGTCTTTTTGGGTTGAAAATCTATTTCTTCGTTTGAAAATTCAACGATTCTGTTAATACTTTGTTTTTTTTTTATTTGATTGTTCCATCTTTGGTTGGAATTTAATTATGTACAGTCGAAAATTCAACGACTTTTTTGAAAAGTCATTCTTTTTTATTGGCAATTCAACTAAACTACTAAGTTGATATAACTTCTTCCAAAAAAAAAAATTTGTTTGGTTAGAGATTTATTTCTTCGGTTGAAAAATTCAACTATATTTATGGAACTTTTTTTCTGCTTTATATTCTGTTATCAACTAAAGATGGAAATAAAATTCTTTTTGGCTTGAAAATGCTATAATTTGTTTGAATCTTTGATTTTCTGGACTCAAAAATCTTGTTTGTTTGGAAATTCAACTTTATGGTTGAAATTTGAATCAGTTTGTCAAATTCATCTTTTTCACCTAATATTCTTTGTTTCACTTGAAGAAAATCTCTCTCTCTCTTTCTGGTTAAAAGTTAAATATTTGGTTAAAAATTCGTTTCAATGGGAAAAAATTAATCTTCTTGTTAAAAAAAGTTATCTTTCTGGTGAAGATTCATCTACGTTGTTGAATATTTAACTTCTTTTATTTGATATTTGAGGAATTTGCAAAAACTTTCTTTTATAGGTATTTCAAAAAATTTAGATCCTACTTTCTTCCTGTTCTTCGAAGACCAAAAACTTTCTTTTTCATACTGCTAAATATGAATTTTTGCCTTTATCCAGTTTACATTCTTATTTTTTTATAAGTACGTAATAAATTGCCGTTCAAAGTTGGAGTAAAGAATTTTTTCACAATTTGGTATGAATGCATCCATTACCGGAATGGAATCGGAGGATAGAGAGTATATTTGTTCGCGGAATTAAAGTGGATGATCTCTAATAAACCGTCGCACTTTGGTGAAGAGTCGAAAGTGGGAGAACCCTTCATCACGAAATGAGAGGGAACGGAAATAAATCGGACGGCACTTAATCTGAAGGTAGCTTTATTAAGAAATTTTGTTTATGAAATATTCAGAATAATTGACAATTTCGTTTATGAAATATTCAGAATAATTGACAATTTCGTTTATGAAATATTCAGAATAATTGACAAGAGCAGACTACACAAAAGCCTGGACTCAGAAATATCCATTTTTTAATTTTCAAGTCAACGTCATGAATTTACTGCCGTCCAATTTCTGAAAGTGGGGCGAAATTGGGACTGACGTAATTTCCCGAGATTTCTGGCATCTTATTAAGTATGGAGAAAGATCTTATTTGCATAATCGAAGAGATGATTGTGATGGTAGCCTACTTAAAAAAGAAAAAACTGCTCTTCATTTTCTATGTTTCCTGTTTTCCAGATTTTTCTGCTTTCGGTTCCTTTTGTTTATAAAAAAGCAATAGAAATTTACATTCAGAGAATTTGAATTTTATTTGAAATCCTCTCAGACTTTTTACATTGATGGCTTTTCAATTATAAGCCTTTTACTTTCCAAATATTGTAGACTCTTTCAGAGAAGATGAAATCTGAAAATGGATCTCTTATCTTTGTAAATTAAAAATAAAATGAAAGAAGAATTTCGATATCTATAAAAAGCAGAGTTGTAAAAATCGCAACTGGATTTCACTACCGGTTCACTTCGAGAGCAGATACCTCGACTACCTACTTGATTTATCCATCAGAGATAAAACGCTTCGCTCGATAGGAAAAAGTGACAAGATAGATGAGACATTTCATTAGAATGAAATCCGGTACTAACTACACTTTCCTCTAAAGGGATGCGAACTTGATTTCCTCCAGAAAAAACCACCTCACTGACATAATTAATATTCTAGACAAAATTATAATCATACTTATTACCCTATACCCGCAAATGCAAATTTCTTCGAACCTATTATTAAGTGGAGAATGTGTGCAAATTTGTGAAATCGAAGTTGGAATTCCTGCAACATCGAAGCACCTGCTTTCTCACTAAAGTACTTAGGGTCCAGCGAAATGTGTCGCCATCACCGACAGTATCCAACATTAATTCTGTATAGGCTCAATCTCCTTATCGAAATTCATGCAAATTTTGTAGAATAACTTCAACTTTTAAAAACTGAACCCTAGCACATTGGACGGAATAAATCTATAGTTATTTTTAAGATGTTATGATTGTCGACCTTATTGATAACACCGGCACACAAAACAAAAAAAGTTCTCTGTACACCGGACTTCGAATGAATTACAAAAAACCGTAATAAATAGCGATGATTGGATGTTTTAGTAATAAAAATAATTTGTGGATCTGGGGCAAGCATAATTTCTATGTATTTTAAACCATTGAATACTTATTTCAAGTGCTCTTAAATCATAAGCCGCTTTGAATCCAAGATAATTTTAAAACCCACAAAATTTGTACAAAACCAATAAAAATTGCCAAAATCGCAAAAAGTTGGGATTATCTTGATAAAAAAAGTTTTGTAGGCTCGGATCAAAGGAGATTTTCATGTAATTTAATCTGCTTGATCCGAATCTGCAATGTATTTGGCTCATATTCCCTCGAACACTCGAAAGATGGCATAAAGCCGATAAAATAGCAAAAAACCTGGATGGAGTTCCGAAGAGCGCTTACCTTCGAATTATTTGAAACTCTGTATATCTATGTATTTTGACGCACTGATCACGAAAATGACAGTTAAAATATCCGCAAATTGGATTTTCATGGTGAAACCCATAAAAATCCTACCAAAATAATGTTTCTTTACGTTAATCTCAGCGAATAGCGTAAATTCATAAAAAAGCTTCAGATAAAAGTTGTAGTTCCTTTAAAAATACATATTTTATGTTCGATGTGTTTTTACCAAGTGGTTGACGGTTTTCGATAATAATAAGATAGCAAAAAAACTCTGCACTTCGTACCTACATTTTTCCTTATTCTCTCGAAAACCGTCAAACGCTTGGTAAAAACATATTGAAGATAAAATATGTATTTTTAAAGGATCTACAACTTTTATCTGAAGCTTTTTTATGAATTTTCACTATCCGCTAAGATGAACGTAAAGATTCATGATTTTGATGGGTTTCTTATGGTTTTCACCATGAAAATCAATATTACGGGTATTTTCACTATTATTTTCGTGATCATCGCGTCAAAATACATAGATATACAGAGTTTCAAATTATTCGAAGGTAAGCGCTCTTCGGAACTCCACACACCTTTTTTTAATATTTTATCGGTTTTATGCCTTTTTTTGATCATTTAAGGAAATATGGGCCAAATACATTACAGAGTCGGATTAAGCAGACAAAATTACAAGAAAATCTCCTTCGATTCAAGTCTAAAAAACTTTTTTTATCAAGATAATCCCAATTTTCCGCGATTTTGGCCATTTCTATGGTTTTATAAAATTAACGTGGGTTTTTTTCAATTTTCTTAGATTCAAAACGGCTAATGATCTAAGTGCACTTGGAAATAGTATTCAACGGTTCAGAATACATGAAAATTATGCTTGCCCCAGATCCACAAATTTTTTTGATTACTATAACATCCAATTTTCGCTATCCCTTAGGGTTTTTTGGAATTTATTCAAAATTAAAGGGTTTACGGCTCAAACTGACTTGAAACTCGGATTCAGCGGGTCCAAAAACATGCCTGTAGATAGGTCTGGTCCGGTGTACAGAGAACTTTTTTTTTGTGTGCCGGTGTAATTAGATATAAGGTAGTATTAGTGTTGTTGGTATGTCAGATCCATTTTATTGTGTACAAGACTTTATAAACGACTTTTCGCCCTCTTCACGTAGAGCCTCATCAGGTTACTAAAATAGATATATATCCAAGTATATTTATAAGATCTACGTAATGGAGAAAAAATATTTTTTGTTTGCACAGATCGTTGTGAAACATTATGAATACACATCACCAATTTTTTAACAACACCTTAATAAAGAATCGTCACCAGTATAAGTTTTCAAAATACTCCTAAAGAATAAATATAACCAATTATCAGCAACTACATTCTAAAAAAGAAGGAATGGTAGTTACATTCCAACCATGGCAAGGTAGAAATTTTTTTTTTTATCAAAATTATCATTATTATCGGTCAACACTGGTTCATTCTATACCTGAGCCACGGGTGTACTGCGCGTGACTTCGACTTGACATGATTGTATTATTCATCAGGGTATTATTACAGAGCTAATTCCAAAGTTTGGTTATAATCAGGGTGGCCAGATGACCAAGTAGGGAAAGAAGGACCCCCTACTCCTCACCACTCCCTACTATTAGGTTTCCGCGCCCCTGGCCCGATTTAGCGCGTTATTTGAAAATTGAGAGAGATTATTATGGTTATACATAGGTAAATTCAACAAATTACAATAAATTTTCTAATGAATAAGTATATTTCCAAGTTTCATCCATTTATTTATGTCGAGTTCAGCCTTTTATTTGAACAATTCAGCCATGTATTATGCACATTATTGTGCATACTTCTCGGAATTTCCTTTTTTTTCGGCAAATAAACGTTTTCTTTTTTGTTTAAATATTTGTGAAATTTGGAACATGTCACGTTTTCAAAGTTGAACTGAACAGTAATAACATTTCTAACTACCGTGATTCGAGGTAGTTCGAAATGATGATGTCGGATGACATCCAATTACGTTGGTCGCTCACCTGATTATTTATGAGTTTCAAAATAAGTTCGAAATAGTAACGCCATTGAATAGAGTGTATAAGCCATTTATCATACATTTTATATTTTTCTAATACGTTGCAGTTTCATCTAAACCGTATTGTTCTGGTAAAAGGTGAATATTCACATTTCGAGCCTTTTTTTATCAATTCTTTAAATATATTTTGTACAACTAATTAACCAAAACTCTTGTTGAAAAACATTGTTCCATTTATGCAGTGATTATTTCTTAGTATGTCATAAAAATTGTATGAACTCAGAACAGAGTCGTATTTAACAAGTAGCAATGACCAACTATCACAGGAAAAACAAACTACGAATGATTTCATTTTGTTCGTAATAGACATGAACTTGCTCATTTATTTGCGAAAGTTTTGTCACGCCAGTCTCTTTCTGTGGTTTCTTAAGTTTGATTTGTGAAAATCCCTTCCGAATTCAGTTTCCGGATTTTCGTTGACACTGTAGCGGCTGCAACACTTCCGCGGAATAGAAAAGCAATTAAAGAGACATCCACCGCGCGATAAGGGACGCTGCAATAGCACACAAATATGGCTGCGCTGATTCGCGCTACAATTCTAGAGTAGTAGAAATAAAATGGTAACAAAAGTATTTTCGAGTTTGGAAAAAGGTATTTTTGGACTTATATAGTTTATTCAGCTGCGCCAAAGCTTCACCTGCGCCAAGATATATGATCGAAGGGTAAAATATTCTGAATTTTGGTATGATTATGATGTGCCGACCTACAGCCAAAACTTGCAAAAAAGTGAAGTTTATTTATTGCGCCAATAGACTAGTACGTCAACATTCAATATTACAATAATACCCCACGCAATAATACAAAAGTTATCAGTAAGAATCTGTGATAGAGAGTGCGATGTAACTGCCAACATAGAATAACCTGTAAGAATTTCACCCGAAATCTTAAAAGCAGACCATTAAATTCTTGCGGTTATCTTCTTCAATATAATATTTTGTCAACATTTCGTTACGTTCATCTGCCGCTCCAGTTCTTCATTCTGAGTTCTTCTTGCCGATTTCGACACTTTAGAGCTGTGGCACTTTATTCAAACTTGTATCAAAGTTTCTATTCACTTTGAAGTCACTACTACTGATGCGACAAACTTCGAAGCTGGTTGATTTTCAATGTTAAAGTGCCAATTCCATGTTTAAGGAGAATTATTATCATTACCCTCATCAAGTGAAGAAGGTGTGAAATTTTATTATCAATGAGCCAATGATATTCTACGACCCCTTAAAGCTACCCCCAGAAATGTGAAAACCACCATCTCAATTGTCCCTAAAACTGTTAGATGAAATTTGAAATAAGAATAATTACAACAGTAATACTGTTATAGGTCTCTCAACTACCTCTTGATCCTCATAGAAATAATCAACTACCTCTTAAAACTACCCTTAGCACTTTCAACCAAACAAATCCCAACTGCCTTGATGTAAAATAGTGAAATAGTTTCATAATTTTGAAAAATAATCATAGAAATCATCTACAGAAAGTTGAAATCATATTTCTAATAAGACAATGATATCTCGCAATTTCAAAAAACTACCCCTGATGATTAAAACACCATCTCAGTAGCCCAAAAAGACTTTAAATGAGAACAGTCGCGCCAGTTATCATTTTAAGGCTTCAAACCAACTCCTAATCCTCACAATATGATAAAAGAACTGCCAAGAACAGAGGTGTTCAACGCGTGAGCAACGGTGTAAATAACTGTCACTCGTTAATCCCCTCTCTTACCACCTTGTATACGTATCCAAGGTTCATGCGGCAAGCACGATGTGGGAAGGGGTCCCCGGCGGCCGAGCTGAGTGAACATTGCGCGCAAGTAGACGTGATCAGGCATAGTCAGACGAAGCATGTAGCGAAACGAGAAGAGAGTTCTCGATAAGGCACTGGGAGAAAGGGAAGAAAAGAGAAGCGCGCCAACCTTGCGTTGGGCACCCCTGGTCAAGAACCACTCCTAGCACTTTTAACTAAATAAATCCCAACTACTCGACGTAAATTAGCAGAACAATGTTGAAATCAAGAATAATCATGCAAATCAAATACAGGAAATGCTAAATTCTATCTCCATTGTGACAATGATATTCCGCTTCCACCAAAAACTTCCCTTGGAAATTTAAAAACCACCTTCTTAGCTGTCTTCAATTGAAACACAAAAATTCATGTTATATCCCAGGCTTGACAATAACAATCAACAACACCGGAACACTACCCCTGGCAATTTTAGCCAAACAATTTTCAACTGTCTTGACTTCAAATAGTAAAATAATTGTGAAATAAAAAAAAATTATAATGGTCACCCACCGACGGCAGTAGCTGCGTGGTAACTTCTGACTTGGGCGGGATCTCGAATGTCAAGCATGAACGGGCGCGGTTAGCGCTCGGGTGGGTGACTGTTCGGGATTCTAGCTTAGTCGTGTTTT
>WSXT02248003.1:0-15232 GCA_011762715.2 Neuroterus valhalla | reverse complement strand
ATAGCTCCTTTCTTCCAATCGATGAATGAAATAACAATCAAATATATGATTTTCTTTCAACGCGAAAAAGCAAAGCTTCTGTCGGCGGTCCCACGAACGCTCTACTTTTTTGTTTGATCCTCATAAATCAGAATCATATTACTCCAATTTCGAACCATTAGGTTGAAATTTTCTTTATTATAGTTAGAATTATAATTGAAGGTTACAAAACTAAAATATTATTATAATTGCAAGCACCGATAAATTTGAATTCCATTGAATTTTTTGAATTTGTTCTATTCGTTAAATTGCAAATTAGATTTTCTAGATTGCGGGACAGGAATATCTGCTAGCTAGGAAGTGCTGACAACTCTCCTTTCCGTTAATGTCCCAAACATAGCTGAGTGCATTCTGGACATGAGTGGTTTCGGTCCAGCGCGCGCCGAGCTACGTCCAATTCAAATTTTTACCTTTGGACAGTAACAAGTTCGTTCCAGACGCTGCAGGACTGCGTTTTTTTCTCAGTGTAAGCACAGATAAGAGAGTGGGGCGAAACATATCCCGGATCCAGAGGTGAGACATAAAGTATTTCTGCATGTCTAGATCTGCAGGAGACGGGGGTCATCATTTGCAAACCAGAAATCTACGGCATCTACCCATTCAACCTATAAAATCTTTGAAACAAATTTACGTCTTCTGAAACGGATAAGAATTATTTGATTCGGAAATCGAGTAAATCTTTCTGTAAATATAGGATCGCCTTCTTACTGAGCTGAATCTAGTCCATCTGGTCTGGATGATGTTGAATTGTTTCAAAGATTTGATTAGTTGAACAGATCGATGTAGTAAGTTTCAATCACATTACAGCTAGGAAGCGTGTACATTCTGTGAGAAAAAGATTGTCCAACCCTCTCGTAACTCAGTTAAGGGTAGAGCTCTTGTCTCGGAAGCAGAAGGTCTCGGATTTGATTCTCAGCGGAGAAGCAAAGCAGTCTTTTCTTCACAGGAAGTGTTTTTCAGTTTTCCAAATGATGAAGGAGTTTTGGAATTCAAATGAAATAGTAAACTGAAGCATTATATTTTTCCAATATTTAGAATATTCATATAATATATTTTTCTCACATAATCAGATCCCGCAACAGGACGCGACAGGCCACAGTGGGCCATGGGGCCCGTAATAATTCATCCTGACGATAGAATCAGTTTTAATGGAGAATGTCTCTTAGCAAGGCCTGTGAGAAACAAATGGTTTGCAACGAAAAAAGATGGCGTAGTTTGTAAGTTGAAAAACTGCACACAATCTGAAAGAAACGTGGTAAATGAATAATATGTTAACTAAAATCCTTCCTGGGCAAAAAAAAAATGATCTGCACTGGCCTGGCCCATATTAGACCGCTTGGTTTTTACCTCTGACGCTGACCAGGTGGTCTACCCTAAGTCTGTTAAAATTTAGTCAAGCACTGGTTCCTTGTTGTCAAACATAGAACTTTCTTTGCTCTTAGGACTAAACAGTCTAGATGAAACTCTTAGTATATACTTGCACCAAAGCAACTGACCCTAGAGCACAAGGACGTTCCTCTAAGCCCTTGATGCATTTTGCTGTTCATGGTACATAAATGATAAAGTTCTAGTCATTCAGCAGGCTTTTCATACCAACCGAAAGAGTTTCAGACTATTATTCCTCTCGTAACCCAAACGTTCTGAAATAGGCAGATTGCGCAAGAGGGCAGATCAAGCTGCAAGACAAGTGAAACTTGCGGAGAGCACTAAAACATATTATGAAGGAAGATGTGATGGACCAGGTGCATCCGATATGGAAAACGGTGCTTCTGCCAAAGCTGATGGTAGATGTATGCATGGCTGATGATGATGTTACATTGTCACTCAGATTCACCAGGAGCAAGTCACAGCTACCGCAGTCAAAACTCTTTGTATCTGAAACAGCAATCATTGTTCGAAGATATGACATAAGTTCAAGGACCACCTCTTATGTATTGCTGACGGCTAATAATCAATAGTGAATGAGTCCTCTAGGACCATTGCATACTTTGCGATACCTGAAAATGTTCTTCTTGGAAAGTCAAAGGATCTATTTTCGCTCTCTGCGAAGATGCATAGAAAAATATTCTGAGAGCAGAAGAGGAACAATAGTTATATTAAGGTCCTTAGTAAGGTATGATATTTCCATACGAATTCATATTCAGGCAAATCATAACACAGGAATGATTATGTTGAATCAAACGTATGTTTCATACAACGATTCACCTTGTTTCAAGGAGCGTAGCAGTCGCTGGACTGACCCTCAAGGTGTCTGTGCCTGATACCGTGGCGTCAAATAGAACTTCAGGTCTTTTCCTTGCTACACCATTTCTGTGAAGAGAACTGTGGGGTAAGTCATAGAAGCCTCTGCCAAAGTTATTATCTCCGAAGCTCATGACAGGAATATACGGTCAATCCCTAGAATTAACGATCGAACCTGTTGCCCAGCTGTCCTCTTTTTTGATGGTGCAGGGAATTTTTTTAGCGCCTTTGAAGGTGCTGAGTCGTAGTACGTACTGTGCTACATATGCTCGATTAGTTGATTAGCACGTTGGTTGGAAGGAATTTGACTTCTTCACGTTTTGGTTTCTGAGGGCTTATGCTTTGGTGTCAGCAAAGAGCTGTACAAATACTGATCCATTTTGCTCAGGAACACTCATCATATTGAATGAGAACACTAGTGTGTTCCCATTTTATCAAACTTGAAGAAAGAATACGATGTTTATCAATTCAGAAAAGATTCCGAAGGCAGTTTCTGATAAGTTAGAGAAGAAAGTGTTGGAATGGCCTACCTTAATATGAGTTCATCCATGAGTCCGTATTTCTTTTCTTGACTATTTGAATACCACATTTTTGTATGTCCGCTGTATAGGTTGACCCCAATTGCTCATTCTTAGAAGAGCTGTATTACGTTCGAAACAAAAGCTACGATTGGAGGAAGGATCAGATTTGTAGATCGTTTTAGGGTAGGCACATCTCATCCTCAATGTCTTACCGTATGAAGCATATTCAAGCCATTAAATAACATGAATGACTTCTTCAAAAAGTTTTCTCACAATTGTAACAGAAACTTCATGCCTTATCGAAGCATAGTAATCACCAAATTTACAAGTCTTCTTTAAATGAAAAGTTCTTCTAATCAACGATCCAGTCGTATTTCGGATAGTTGGTCTATGAATTTAAATTCCTATTCAACAATAGTGGGGGAATCCACTTTGTCTGAATCTTAAACGAAGAAAAATGAGGTCACGGCATTCAACTGTAAACTAAAATGAGTGCGATGTGCTGAGACTAAAATAAGCTGAGCATGAACTATAAGATCCAGAAGGACCGCCAAAGGCGCGATTGAACTTGCAGACGAAGCGCGCTTTAAAAATGTTCTTGCGCAGCGGTCAGACAAATTCAATAATGAAAATAGTGAATCATTACTATGGCATCAGTAGAAAGAACATTATTATTTGAATAAAAATGTATATTTCTCTAGTTCTGAATATTCGAGGTCAATCAACGGAATTCACACCTAAAGATGGTAGTGAACTCGTACGAGGTAAACTTTGCGTTGCAATACATGAAGGGGGTGCGTTTCACTATTACTTACCTGGCTTTATACATCACGAGCAGCAGTGGAAAGAGTGAAATGTGTCTACAGCCCAACATATTCTCCCGTATAAAGTTTTCGGCGCTCCTTTGTTCTTGTTTCAACATAAATTTGTTTTCGTGAGGAACATGTGAATGATAGTTATAAAAAAATTGTTTTTACTAACGGAAATTTTTACTAAGTTTTTCCGAGAGGAGCTCATCCGCCTGATTAAGAGAGACCACCATTTGACATATGCGGCAATTACTTATCTTTAATGTAAATATGTGCCGGAAACAGCTTAACAGTTTCAAAAACATTGTTCTTTATCGAAGAAAGTTCTTGCAATTACCGGTAGTTCAAAGTGTTCCAAAGTTTTTACAACGAATTGTAATAGAAGAGGTCCTTTCTGGTCGCTCAGGACCTCTGACGCTCGAGCAATGAAGTTCGATGAGTCTCCTTAATGCTAAGAAAGCATTGTTACCCGAATGGGATCAAATATTTAGAGATTCCAACCACGGAATCGATGCCCGCGTGAGAGTCCACCAGTGACCAGGATGGGGTAAGGGGGTGATCCTTTTCGCATCCTACTTGGACCACAGATTCCTGCTTATGACTCTACCAACATGTAAGCATCGTACTCAGTAGCGCGACATTGTCACGCAACGGGCTCGTCGGCCCTCGACATCTTGATAGTGACCTACATTCCATTACCTCGAGGCTTTCCTTTTGGTGCCGCCCCTCGGTAAACCTTGCACCACGCAGTTTCCGGAGGTGGTCAACCCAGGAAGTTTTGCTTTCCGCGGCGCAGAGGTAACAGTGCGGAGTACTTTCTCACTACGCGGACCTGTGTCCCTCCCCCGCACCTCCAGCAGCAGGTCTTTCTGTCCGGACCAGTGCAACCCGCTGCCAAACGGCCGTAGCCACGACCACGGTAGCACCGGGTCTCCTCGACCTTCCTCCTGACACGACTGGACACCCATTCAACTTTGAGGTGTGTAGTGTGCAGAAGCCTTGCAGCCGAATTCTCATCAATTTCGACATAGGGCTTTAGGTAAACCCTAAAGGCCTTTCTCGTTAAGTTCACCTTCATCGTCGCTCTTCCCCCTGCCTCGCTTCCTGCCTCACTGAAGACATCTCCGTCACGAGTTTTCCGGACACACTTGATTTTGACATCAAGGGCGTCTGGTTCTGCCATCTTCTTAAGGTTGCGGAGGACCTGGGAATAGCCTGAACCCTCGGAATATTTAATAAGAACCCTCTCAGGACAATCTTGCTTCTGGCCCTCCCTCGTGCAAAGCTCATCTTGTGCCGTCTCTAGGCCTCTTCTTATAGGAAGGAACATGTTCGCTTTCGTGTTGCATAAGTTTTGCACTTCCGTAATCAATACTTCCAATGCTTTCATTGCCCGCATCCCGTCTCCAGATATACTTGATGCGCCTACCAGCTAAAACCCCTTCTCGACTGGTTACCAACTTAGTAGGTTATAATCTGAATATGAGATGAGGAGAAAGAAAGGGATATCGAAATTGTGGTCCAATGTACTTAAACAGCAAGGACACTCACGCATAAAGCGAAATATGGGAAAATAAGTGAGACGGACATGTAGTGGTTTGCTAATCTGCAATGAAGTTTCATTTTTATTCTCTTTTTGTAAAATAACACGGGTTATTGTGATGGAAAACCGGTTTACTGTTTCTCAATCGTTAGATTTTGATATATTGCTCTTTGATTATAAAAACAATAAATAGATACATGGAAACCTCTAGAGGCATGAGTTTCTTCTGAGCTCTCTTCTCCACATTTTTCCTCTTGAGTGATAATCAAAAAGCCAATACTGTTCCAGAGTTTTCACGACAGTAACAGAAATTCTATTACATTATGAGACACTATTCTTGTGATTTTCAGATAAAAGGTTCTGACCATGAAATAAATTTTGAAATCCTGCTGAGGCTTTGCCAAGGTCACTATGGAAATTGATACATTTTTCATCGCTACGAATAGTTCATCCCCTCATAAGAGAATCATGTCCAAAGTCCCTGGGATTGAATCTGTCCGTCCAGTAATGAGACTCGTAACTATTGCGACTCCAGAACTTGTAGTGGATTGCTTTCTTCCACCATATTCAAGAGAAATCTGAAATTATATTGATGGAAATTGCCATTCAATATGTATTGTCCTCTTGCCATTTTGTTTATTTTCAAGATTGCGTGGGCAACTTTTCATTATGAAGAACTATTCTGAATTACCCACACCAAAGCTGAACAAAGTTTTTGTACATTGACCTCAAACTGACTAAAATTTTCTACATTTTTAGGTTTTTAACAGAATATAGCAACTCTAATGATGGTCATTGGGAGATGAAATTGTTCGGCACAACCCTATATATAAGCCTTTTTTCAAAATCTGACGAAGTAAGAGTCATATCCAAATTCGGGTCTGAGAACATAACATTTCAATGAGCGTGCAACAATGTTCGTGAGAGTCAATAATTTTTTACTTTTATTTGATTTTTAGCTCTCTAAGATTTTTGACTGATGTTATTTTGTTACATGTGAACATAAAAATACACATGTATGTGCATCTGAATTGAAAATAACCACTTTGTCACAATAAATTGTTACTCAAATGTTGGAGAGTGTAAATCTCAGATTTTTCTATATTGATTCTTGTTTGCGAATAAAATGACCCTTGTTGACAAGCCTCGAGAAGGAAACCTTTATTTGATAAGAATGTTATATGATGCGTCGTGAATAAAAAACTCATTTGAAAAATGGGAATTTCGTCAGTTTTCTAATTAGGAATATAATGGTCCCAGGGCAATTAGGAAATCTCGCTTAGAACTCCGAGTATTGAAGAGAAAGGATTTCTCATGTTCTCGTCATAATACTCTTCTAGCTGTGTGAATAGACCACCTCCTGTTATATAAGAGGAATGAAAATGCTAGTAAGGACAGAATCCCTAGCGAATTTTATAAGTGTCTTCCTAAGAATTGAGTATCTTATCTGGTCAACCTCTTCAATTGAATTTGAGAATCTGAGGAAGTTTATTCTGACTTATCTATCATTCCAAATTCTCTGCTCTTTGAGGAAGGTTATAAGAAAGATCTGAAAAATGAAAAAAAAATGCTTTGATCAATTCCATTGCAGAAAATTTTACCTGAAGTCTTTCGTCATAGCTGACAAGGAAGGCTGAGAGAGAAAAATGCATTCCAGAAAATAAAGCAGGTTTTAGGGACGGACAAAGTTGCATAAACCACTTTTTACCACTAAATGCATTGATTAGAACTCATCTTGATGTTCGTGAGGTCTTCGCGTACTACATCGATTTCAAAGAGTTTCCTCTTTACTAGAAAAACTGGTTTACATTGAACACTTCAGGATAACAAATCTGGACCAATTAGCGGTAAATTTTGATGAATCTCGTCCGCAAAGTGATAATTTATCTTCCTGTAGAGTTCAGCTCAAGAGAATAGTAGAGCTGCTTTATCTAGGTGCCATCTCCTTGAGGTTGGGCCTCCTATAAGAAGATGTTACCAACTAAATGATCCCAGCAAACATAAGGTTGATATATACTGGAATGATTGCAAAGCCTCAAAAAACTTTTCCGACACAGTTCCTAATCTTCTGCCTTGTACGATGAGTCACACTTACACTTAGTACCAGGCGATCAAATTTATCTTGCTCTTTTTCCCTCTTTCTATGTTACAAGCAGGATTCATCAGCTAAGACTACTGACTTTTTTTGGAGGTTGTCGAAACATTTCAATCTATAATGTTTGTGAATAAGAGGATTTGTATCACCAAAAGATGATATAATACGAGATGATGGATGTAATTGCTAAGAGTCTACTACAGTCTTTATCTCTAACATCTAGCGAAAATCCCGGTTATACGTTCTTGACTCTTACTCTTCGCAGTAACTCTGCAATCTCGCCTTTTTTACCTACTCGTATGTCTAAAACCCCGTGCCCAAAACATTGGAAATGGAGTCTTAGGTTTTGATTGAGAAAGACCCATCTCCCTCAGCTCGAAAATTTCTCTTGAATATGCAGCTCATAACTGTTATCAACACTGTATTGCTCTGTACTCTCTTCTCATACTAGTCAAATATATGTTTCTTACTCTCCCAGAAGCATCGATCCCGATGCAACTGGAGGGAATACATCATCCGACTCGTCACTTCCACAACACTGAAGATGATCAAGTCAGGAAATAAATTTATCACAAGAAAACAGAAGCGCTCTAATAGAATAGGAGGGTATAACCTGGTTAGTGTTGATCCATGTAGATGATACGTCTGCAAGCAGGGGCAGTTTTAGGTGGAGAGACGATTACTGTCCATTCGCAGAACGCACCGAGGAATCCCTGGTCCGCGCAAAGGCCTAAAAGCAACTAACTGCAGTAGAAGAAAGAGCTCTAGTTCTGGGTGAAGGGGTCCACAAACTCCGGCCTCCCCACTCCTGCCGGTTGATACAGGAAAAATTCAAAACTAAAGGGAACTTGTGGAGGACAAAAAACACGACAAAACCACAGCTGCGAATCGAATCCGATGGTATGGTAACCCGCAATCTGGAGTCGCAATAAACAGATATGAATTCGCTTGGGAAGCACACCTTGGGACTTCAGAGAAGAGAAGGGCTGGAATGATCTTGCGGGGTACTCACGAGTAAAAGGAAAAGGAAGAAGAAGTCATTTCCAGATCACGGTATTCGTGTTGTAAATTGGAGCATCAAATGCGAATCGGAGGCCAAACTCGACTACGACGGAAGCCAGAAGCAGCGAATTAACTACAAACAGATATTATCAATAACCATAAAGCAAATTATTTCCCAATTAGAAATCCATTCAAAGAATGAGTTTTTCAGAAACAAATGAACAAATTTTTCTAGAAGCGATATTAATGTGATGAAATGAGAAATTCAGAATAAATCTGAATGTGCAGTAAAAATGTTTTTCTAAAAAGAGTGATATGCTTTCATTTTGGAAGCAAGTTCAATGTATCGCTCCTTAAATCAATCAGCTTGAATCGAAAGAACATGATGTCATTATGCTTTTTCCATAAGAAATTTTTTTGCTATATTGCGGAATTTTGCGATTATTTCATTGTACCGAATCCTATAAGCAACTGAGTTGGAAAACCCAGCAGCTTCATAATCACACCGAAAAGATTTTATGAAGGAAGCAATGTAGTTTGAGCTATAGTCCAGAATGTCCTGTGTTTAGGAATAAAAACTAATCCTAGAAGTTGTCTCTTGTACCTTTCAGACGTGTTATTACGTCAGAAACGACCTGTTGTTCGAGAAATTTTTATTTATTTCTACACTATAAGCAAGCTGTTACTTTCTTTTCCACGACATGATATATTAGCCATCGGGTGATAAACAAGGTCTTAACAATAAGATTCTTCTTAAGGAGCATCATCTTTATGGAACATCTGAAAACTGGAATCTCTAACCAATTTGAGCTTAAACCAGAATTCTAGTGTCACGTAGACATAACATTTATCACCTCAAGGCAGGGACTGGATGGGATTTGAACAACATTCCACTTTATAGCATTATGGTCACCTTGATGTGTTTGCTTTGAATGTTGACTTACATCTCTGTTGTAGTGTTCAGCTAGTCTAATATTATCCTGATGTTCCCTAAATGCAATTCAAGGAGAACAACTAGTCTCATCGATGTGGAAGGTTTTATCTGACAGGAGTATTGCCATATCAATCAGGTTTTCAACGACACCAATTTCATGATGAACAGGATGATCAGATTAGTATTTAGGAAATCGGCCTAAATAAGCTTTTTTAGAAAATCAATCCGTTCTCAAACTACTATAAGAGTCTCTAATGAGTTCGAGGTTCAAGGAGCTAATTGATTTTCTTTTAATTCCAAATTTGAATTTGTATCTTGGATAAAAGGAGTTGATGTTGGAAAGTACTGAATCCAGTTTAACAATTGGAATAATCAAAAAGGTATCATACACATGACCTTATTACGCAAGAACGTTGAAATCAAATCTAGGAAGGGCATAAGACTCCAGATTCTGCATTGCCAATTCTAATAATAAAAGAGCGATACAAAAACAAACTGGATATTTCAAAGTTGGTAAGTATTCAGAAAACATGTCACTGAATATTTTGTCTAGAAAATGAGAAGGTGTATTACTGGGAGAGAAGGAGGGGGGGGGGGAAGAAGAACCGGCCTATAAGAAATTAAGTCTTATGTATTTTAAGCAAACCAATAATCCTGACGAGATTGGAGTTAGTTGTGAGAAGGTCTGTAATGTTTCTTTTGGCGGCCTTGGTAATAAGAATATCTCTCCTAATATTTATGGAATGGTTAGTGGCAGAATCTTTTGTCTGAATTCTAAATGTGAGTCTTCAGTTCGCATGTAAACATTCCTTTCTAAGTCTTAAATAATGTGGCAAACATGTTCTCCTGCATAAGACACAAACTTGGAATTAATTTTCCACCTAATCGAAATGAATCCAAAACTTCGTCCGGAACCTTAACTTTTGACATATTTGCTATCCAAGGATCTTATAAACCCGTATCGATATCAAATTTAACCCTTTGTTTTTTCAAAATTATTAGATGAGTACTTTATTATATATTTAGGTTAACATTATTCTATAGAAATTGTTACTTTGTTGGTCGGATTCATGATTCGAAATTAAAGTGTCCTGAAATTCAACATCTTTCAGAACACTGGCCGCAATCAAAAGTGTTGATCTAGTTCTAGTTTATCCAAAAAGAAATGTTATAAAATTATACATGGTTGTGAATATCCTTGACGTCGAGTTATCTAGGTTGCGCTTTTAAATTTTTTGAAATACCTTACAACTTATCTCTGTAAGATCAAGTGTGCATGTAAGTTGAATTAATGTTAACCACACTATTTATAATATTTTCGGGGTACAACCTGTAACTCCTACAATCCATGAGCAAACCTTCTTGTCCCATGCTTTTCTCATAACTCTGTTGACATTATTCCAATCCTTCGTTGTATAATAGAAACATAATGTGAACAAAATTCTAGTTAGTCCGTGTATATTCATAATTTGAAGAATAAAGCAGGTTGGATTCTTTAATCTATCATGAAATAAATGTATGTGTATGCTAAAGTTACTTAAATAATGACAAGAGTCAAACGGAAACTTCCAGAATAATAAGGCATCTTATTACTGCCCCAAAATCTTGTTTATTGTGTAACGTGACATTCTGAAATTTAACCCCTCATCAAACTGCGACTAAGGCATTGACATTATTACTAAGAAATGAATTGAAACCCCAACAATAACATCATCAGTACTAAATGTGAATGCCTGACATTACAATTATTCTGACGATTTAGTAAAAGTCAAGAGCAATCTCTGAAATCAAATTTACACAATCAAGTCACTAGCTACTGCTAGTTTCGATTGTAACGTTCTAGTTGATTCACGTTATGTAGATGATACTTTTCAAAATATTCCAATCAGTAAAATGGATTTAGTATATCCCACTTTCAGCTCCTTGCATCCGAGTTCGAAATTTACATTTGAAATTATTTTCGAAAAAAACCCTTCTTAGGCTGATTTCCTTATTACTTTCCTGTTCATCATGTACATCATAAAATCGGTGTTGTTCAAAACCTGATTGGTATGGCAATACTTCTGTAATGAAAAATCTTCCACATTGACAATCGAGATATTGTTAGGAAATACTTATTTATAATAACTATCTCCACA
Organism: Neuroterus valhalla; assembly: GCA_011762715.2. Classification (NCBI taxonomy): domain Eukaryota; kingdom Metazoa; phylum Arthropoda; class Insecta; order Hymenoptera; family Cynipidae; genus Neuroterus; species Neuroterus valhalla. Next base: position 3,910 of record WSXT02248003.1, on the reverse strand, counting down.
GTTTTATTGGGTAGTACATCAATAGAAGAATAAAAGAATCGGAAGCTAGAAATGCTCTCCATCCTAATATTCGAAGTAATGTTGAGGTTGTCAATGTTACAAAATAAATCATGTCTATTCCATTTCTAGGTACTTTCTCTAACAGTATAAATAGACTGTTTAGAATTTATGAAATGGAGACTATCTTCAGAACTGATCATGAGTTGGACCGAAGTATAAAATTGGGCAAGGACAAATCAAGACTTTTCGATCAGTGTAATGTAATTTATAGAATTACTCGTTCTTGACGTATGACTTACATCGGTCAGACTAGTCGTCCTCCAAGAATCGGATTTGAAGAACATAAGGATAATTTATTCCTGTATAAAATTTACCATAAAGCTGTTGGTCAACATTTAATGCAACCATATTGGGGTGACTATAATCCTATTAAATTGAATGGGGAGGAAATCAAACATCATTTCTCAGTGCCGTCGTTGCCGCAAATACTTTCACACCTCAAATTACTGCTATGCCTTCTGGTCTTGCGCTTTCTGCGGACGTAGTCAGGCCACTACCTCTTCCCCAATCAGGGATGAAAAATATGCCACTCCACATTGTCCCCATGATAAACCCTCCATCCTTTTCTAAATCTCATAGCGCTATCAAATATGCTTCCTCCCAATGCTCCGCTGCTGAAGTAAGCTTAGCTCGTCCTCTATCTAAAGAAAAACTCCAGCCTCAATCCTCTGCTAATATCGATCCTCTACAGAACCCACAACTACAGCAGATTTTTCGTGATTTCCTCTCCGTCTTTGCTGCTGTCTTTCAACACCGACCCATTGGGTGCTCAAAAAAATCAACTGAAAATTCGAAAAAGGAACGCTAACGGCATGTCTGTCCAAAAAAGACTAGAACTGACCCTTCTCTTTAACAATAAGTCCATCGACGTCACTTGCATAACCGAAACTCATCAAAATTCTACACAGAAACTCTATATTCCATAGTTTTCCGTCTGCAGAAAAGATTTACCTTCCTCTGAAGGCGGTAGTGCGGCGCATCTAGTTCGGAACTCTCTCCTCCACTCAGCCATCAGCACAAAATATTCTCTATGCGAAGCAGTTGGAGTCGTAATCCACCTTGTATCAGTCCCTTCTCGCATTATTTCATTTTACTCCCCTCTACATACCTACGTTATCTCTAAACTACCTGACCTTTTCATTACTACTACCCAAACTCTGATTGCCAGCGATCTTAACACCAAAAACAGAGCCTGGGGCTGTCTCAAAAATAATACTCACGTGCTATAACCTAACTATTGATGTTCTCTCAAAACCTTCACAATTTTCTAGTTTTTCTAAACGTCGTCCTGATATCCTCGACACATCCCTAACAAAGAATATCATGATTGACAGAAACCCCTGTTCTATTTTGGAACTTAGTTTTGATCACAATCCAGCGCTCCTAGATATGTCGAGTTACCCTGATCCCTCACCCCCTGCGGAATCAAAAATTGATTGCCTTCATCTCTAATATATGCTTGAAAATTACACTCACTAATTCTGCCGAATCGAATCTACTTGTGACTTTAGTAGAGCTGTGGAATCCCGGACAGGAGACTTCCAAAACTCTGCCAAACTCACTAGCTCAACCAAACGATGAGGAAAAAGCGAAAACTTTCGCCATTTGCTAACTTTCCCGATCATATCTCCAAGACTGCTCAAAATATCACTCTCACTGATTCAGACTTCATTCTCACGTCTCCTTAAGAAGTATCAGACTCAATCCGCTCCTTGAGAAATCGTTTACCTCTCAGCAATGATTACATCAGCAATAATGTACTGATAACACTTCCACTCGAACATATCGTTGCAATCTACAACATTTTCAAAGAAATGATGTGATCACGAGACTTCCTCTGAGCCTAAGAAGAATCTATTGTAATTTTTCTTCCAAAACCAGGTAAACTTCTCAGCTCAACATCCAGTTTTCGACCTACCTGTCTGCTTTGTACTCTTAGCAAACTAGCCAAAAATGTGAGCACTGATGTAAAGTGAAGTGAAGTAAAGGCCCGTAGGCCTTTACTTCACTTTGGCCCTTATTTATTAACCCTGCAGTTCCTCGACACACTAAAACTCGTGCCTTTACCGCTAAATGTGCCTTCTTTGTTCAGCTTCACGTATTCCTTGGTTTATCGATAAGAAACGAATTCTTTTGGGATACAACCTTCCATACATCACGAACACTAGTCACACATACGCTTCAAAACCTCGTATTTCAGTGGCTAATCACAGAATCCCCTACATCAACTCACTTGCATGTTATGCAAGCAAAACTACCGACCGCATCAGAAGGCCCCGCCTTCTGTCTTGCTGCATAACTAATACATCCACATCTCGCATTTTCCCATGTTCCACTTTAGGCGCGAATGTGATTGCGGTAACTGTCTAGGACTATCAATTTCGATGTCCCTTATTTTTATTCCATCATGGTTTATAACCTGCTAGGTTGGTAACCAGTCGAGGACGAGTTTTAGACAGTAGGCGCACCAAGCGAATCCAACACTACCAACTTTGTCCTGGGTGTCTTCTAAAGATTTTCCTTCCTCGGCTCCTTCAAAAATTGAAAAACTAAGTTAGAGGAACTAACAGATGGTGCACGCGAACATATCAAGCAAATACGGACTCTCAAACAAGTCAATCAACGATGGACAACTCCTAAACGAGTTAATTGACAAAAGTTTCTATTTCAAATATATTGCTTTTCTGTCCACTTATACCCAGCTCACGAACGTTCTTTGCAACATACCCACGTATTGAGTCAGGCACTCTTTTCTAATCCACGCTGTGTCACACCAGAGCAGATGCCACTTCCGTCGCTGGAGCTACCGAGTTCCTGACCCCATTCTGGTCAACGGTGGACTCTCACGCAGGTAGAGAGTCCATGGTTGGAATCCCGAAATCCCCGACCCCATCCAGGTCACAATCACGGTAGGCCTGAATTGAGCCTACGGTCAGTGTTCGACCTGAGCACTTAAGACCCCCTACTATTTTGCACCCGAATTGAGCCTAATACGTCCTGCCCCCTAATTACCTCTATATAACTGGGTGCTCCTACTATAGACGGTCTCTCGCTCAAACAAGTCGTACAAACTTCAAGTTATTCGGAAATAGCTTCCAACTTTACATATGTCTATAAAACTCCACTTTACCACAAAATCACGCTAGACTCGGTTTCAATATGGAAAATGTCAAGAAAAAATCTTAAGTGGGAACGCCACTGTGACGGGTCTGAAAAAAGCCGATACTTGTGAATTTTTTTTTGTAAGAAGGGATGAATATTTGAGGATCGGACCAAAAGCAATTTATTAGGTATGTATCCAACTATGTTAACGTAAATTTTTATTGAAAAATTTTGGAAATTCACAAAGTTATCCAAGTAATCGTAACGACATGAAATAAAAATGACGTCATCTGGTGGCAGCGATACAGCAATGAATTATCATCCAAAATCAAAAAACCAAAAATATTAGTAAACTTCACGATTGTGGCTATCGTTCCACGTAGCCGTTTTTTCAAAATAATTTTTTTCACAAAATGGCGGTAATTTGAATTTTTCTTGTGCTTTTGCCATTTTTTGTTTTTTTTACAAAATGTCTCAAAAAATAGTAATTTCCAGAATTTTTTAATTCGGCTACGTGTAACGATAGCCACTATCATGCAGATTAGAAATATTTTTGGTTTTTTGATATCAGATAATAATTTATGGTTGTATCGCTGCCACCAGATGACGTAATTTTTTTTCATGTCGTTACAATTATTTGGATAACGTTGTGAATTTCCAATATAATTTATTAAAAATTTACATCAAAATAGTTGGATACAAACCTGATAAATTGCTTTCGGTCCGATCGTCGAACGATCATCCCTTC
>WSXT02248002.1:0-30200 GCA_011762715.2 Neuroterus valhalla | reverse complement strand
TCTCTCTCTCTCTCTCTCTCTCTCTCTCTCTCTCTCTCTCTCTCACACACACACACACACACACACACACACACACATCTGTGACGTATCACTTGACACGAGATGTTTTTTCTCATTCTCTGTGTTTCTTTATATTCATTATTATTATATCGTAAAAAACTGTGGATCTTATCATGAGGAAAACCATTGAGAAAAGTCAATCCAAAAAAGGTGTAATTCAAAAGGGAGGTCATTGGTTCATGTAGCTTCACTTCCAAATATGAAGCTACCTTAGTATTGGAAAATCTACCAGTCTCTCCCACCTATATCATACTACGAATTTTGCAACAAATTTCGTAAATAAACCCATTTTTTCAGTTGCATCTGAGAGATCCTTACTGAAGGATATTTTCGAATCCGTTGTGCATAAAATTCTGAAAATAGTATAAATTTTAAACTTCTCCAGCATAAATTGAATAATTTTTTAAATAGCAAGAATATGGAAAATCAATTGCTATAGCCTATAGATGAGAATAATAATGACTATATAGAAGGCTTTTTCTAAGAAAATCCGAACCTTCTCTCAGAAATTAAGCAAAAGACAAAACCCAGACCTTATCGTTCAAGTTTTTCATTACTGCCTTTTTTTACATTCTTTTCAGAGAAGGTATTAGATTTGTGTGAAATTTGACCCCCCCCCCCCCCAATTTTTGTCAAACGTCTACGTTTTGAGTCCCCTGAACCCGAAAAACAGGTTTTTACGAATGTGTCTGTCTGTATGTATGTCTGTTAGCACGATAACTTCCGAGAAAACTAATCGATTTGATTGGCCTTTGGTACACTCTTTCAATGTCAAAAACCAAAGGTCAAGTTCGTTACCCAGCTATTTTGGATCAAAAATAAAAGAGGGGGAGTATTCTGAAATTTTTGAGACCATTTTTTTCAAGACTTGATGATTGTAAGTATTGCTTCCTGTAGTGAGCAATAAGTGGAACAATTTATTCTCATGATGTTTTTTGATGAATACAAAATTGTCAGAGTTATGGCATTTTCAAAATTCGAAAATAAAAAAAAAATGAGAATTTTTAGCTAAACAACGAAAAATATGAAAAAAAAGTATAGAAGAAAAAGTGTTCGTTTTTGGATGCCTTACAAGATAGACTTCACAATTTTTCAAATTTTTCAAAAAATCGAAAATTCCAATTTTGATCGCACAAAAAATAATGGAAAATAATCTGTGAACTCGATAACTTCCGAAAGAATGGTGATATTCTATCGTGCTTTTGAAAACCATTTCGAGGGACCAAAAATACAAGTCGAGTTCGTTAACTAGCTGTTTTGGATCAAAAATGATAGAGGGGGGCATTTTGAGAATTTTTTTGGACTTTATTTCCAAGACTCAAAAATTTGAAGTACGGTTTCTTGTAGTAGGTAAAAATTAAAACAATTTATTCTGGTAATTTTTGTTTATAGAAGCAAAATTGTCAGAGTTGTGGCATTTTCAAAATTTAAAAATATAGAAAAAAATGAGAATTTTTAGCCCAACAACACAAGATATGAAATAACAAATTAAAGAAAAAAAATTTTTTTTAAGGCCCTCCAGGAAGATCTGTACAACTTTTCGAGTTTTCTCAAAAAATCAAAAATTAAAATTTTAGTCGCACAAAAAATAATAAAAAATAGAAAGATTCCTTTTTTGGTCAAACTATGGGAGGTACTGGAAAATCTAAATGACTTAAAATTGTGCACCAAGAAAAGATCTACAAATTTGGTACAATCAACTTTTTGATGGGACAAGTGGTTTTTGCTTCATTTGAAAAAAAGCATATAAAAAATGAAAAAAATGAACATTTGGATAATTGACACAAGCTTAGGAAAACTCAAAAAGACGCAAGTTCTTTACCTGGAAATATTTCCAAATTTATTCTCAAACTTTCTCAACAGGGTATGTAGTTTTCATTTCAATCAGGAAAAATGAATATAAAAATTAAACAATAAAATTTTTGAAAAAAAGACTAGTTCTAACACAGAAAATTGATAAAGAAAAGTTTTTCACCCGAAAAATATCTGTAAATTTGTTATAATTTCTCCCATTGGACGCGTTGTTTTTGTTTGAATCGTAAAAAATTAAATTAAACATTAAAATCATGAATTTCTAGGAAAACTACACAACATGCACTCTAAATCCCTGGGATCAATAATCCGATCCATGGGACTCGAATTCTAGTCCAAGCAGCGGTAAAGAAAAATCCTGTCCAATTGGACCGGAATTGTCGTACTCTTCCTGGTCCAAGCTTGGGCCATTTTCTGGTGCATTGAACCAGAAAGTCGTCCGTTGGACCGGAAAGTCAGTCCATTGGACCAGAATTACAGGTTTAGTCATAGCTTGGACCAGAAATTCAGTCCAAGGGATTTAGAGTAAGTGAAAAAAATTAGGCAACAAAACTTCTCCACCGTTTCGAACAAACTTAGATCGAGTGCGCAGCACGAGACACGGGATGATAATGTATTCGTTAAAGCCAGAGAAGCTTTAACAAAAGAGAATTCACACTCATCAAATTAAAGTAGTCGATATTTCGCTTTTGAGTTTCACAAGCGCGATGAGAATGTGCCCGCGCAGCTGGCAGATTTTTTTCAATGGGATGAGCCACAACGAAATTTGAGATTCGACTTGAATAAGTGCTTTTGCTTTATCAAATAGTAACATTTCTACCATCTTCGCCTTTAATTATTTGTATGTCCAGAAAACTAATTCTATCATTCTTCTTGATTTCGTATAGAATTAAAGTTTCGAATGAGAACTATTAAAACCATGAATATTTTTTCTTCAATGTAGCCGACGGAATGCATAGAAAGATAAAATCTATACACCGAGAGTAAAACAGGAAATCCAAATCTAACGTTTTCAGAGCAAAATTTTTTGAATCTTTTATCACAATTTCAGCCGAAATCGGAGAAATGACTGAAAATATAAGATTAGCAAATTCTCGCTTATAAATCCTGATATCATATTTGAAATAAGTTGAGTTTATAATGAAATTTACCCCTTCGAGAAATTTTTCCTGAAAAATCGGTACCAATTTTATTATTATCCTCTCTATTTGTTATTGATTTCTTTACCAATTCTGAAGGTTTATATTCGGAAACATTGCAAGAGTATTCATTATACAGTCATCAAGAACTATTTTTTGGGTTATGATTTTCTGCAATTCGCATCCATTCTTTATTTCACATTTTATTTTGTTACACACTCTTCGAGGATCAAATTAACATTTTGTTCTTATAATACCTTCGAAGTGTTAGTAGTTATAACAGGTTATTTGAAGGGAAAGTGCTTACTATGAATCTTTTTCATATCAGAACATCTGAGAAGAACCAAATGTTTAATGTTTGTTCCTGCCACAGTTATATTCACCCCTGGGAGTCCTTCCTTTTTCCATTTGTCGAGAATTTGGAAAATATACGTTTCCGATAGTATCAACCGATTTTTATCCTGATTATCAAAATTTTCATCACAAGAAAGAGTTTCCTGCATGTTTCTAATATAATCAGACTTCTTCATAGAAGCAATAATATAACCATTATGGTATGTAGATGATACCGGTTCATGCATTCCTTCAGTGAAGTTATAAACAGTTACTGATGTCTTCAACAGTTTTCATCCAAAACTTCAATCGACATGTGCAATCGTGAAGAATAGAAGGATCAGTTTTTGAACATAGAATCAAATATAAGCTAAGATGATAGTATTGTAACTAATTGGTATAGGAAAAGTAAATATTTAGGTAGAATCTCAAATTTCCATTCAGCTCATCCTATCCAAAACCGAATTTTTATAAAAGAAAACCATTTTTCGAATCATCATCCACATAGTTTGATTACGGAGCATACAAAAATTACAATTAAACAAATAAAAAAAGTATGTATATTCTACCCACGTATACTCAGAGAGAATTAATAGAACATAGTTCTCCCAATACTTTTGTCCATCCATATTTTGCTAAAATTCCAAAAATAATTGAATTTATGTTGGAAATGTTCCGAATCCACACTATTTTCAGAATCCTTACAAGGGCTATGAGAGGTTCTGGGAACCATATATCCTGAAAAGCTTGATAAATATTAAGGGCATCACAAAGACGATTGGAAGACAGAATTAGTCAACAAGAATGTAGAGGGTGGATGACACTGCGGAATAGAATCTTCGAGAGTGCTTCGGAAGTGTGTGGTACTGCGACTGTATGGAGAAAGTCCAGTGATGCGTGATGGAAAAATGAAATACGCGTCGCCGTCAACGGGAAAAAAGAAGCGTACTAAAGAATGTTCAACATTAGAGGTCATGGTGATAGGGAAAGGACTAGGGTCATAAATGATTATGGGTATAAAGAGAGGAAAGCAAATTCACTAGCCAAAATCTGCCCACCGGGCGGGCACATTCTCGTCGCGCGCGTGGCGTGCGTCTCGCTTCGCTCGCAAGTTTGAGTGCGCCTAGGGCGCGCGGCTTTTAGATCTCGCGCTCCACGCTCGGTTATGAATTTGCTTCGCGCTACGCGCTCGGCCTTTGTACCTCCATACAGTTGTATAAAAAGCTTGTGAAACTCAAAACGGAAATGTCGACTACTTTAATTTGATGAGCGTGAATTCTCTTTTGCTAAAGCTTCTCCGACTTTAACGAATACATTCTCATCACGTGTCTCGTGCTGCGCACTCGATCAAAGTTTTCCGAAATGGTAGAAAAGTTTTGTTGCCTAAATTTTTTCACATGTTGTGTAATTTTCCTACAAATTCGATGAACAACTTTTCTCTATCAATCTTTTGCGTTAGTCTTAGTCATTTTTTCAAAAATTTTATTATTTCAGTTTTATAGTTATCTTTCGTGATTGAAATGAAAAATACATATTCTGTTGCAGAAAATGATAACACATTTGAAGATATTTTCCTGGTAGAAAACTTGCGTCCATTGGATTTTTCCTAAGCTTGTGTCAATTATCCAAAAGTTAAATTTTTTCATTTTTTGTGTGCTTTTTTATAAATGGAGCAAAAAGGACTTGTCCTATGAAAAAGGCTCCCACAAAAAGAATATTTTTTTTTCTACAAACTTCTTTTCACATCTTGCGTTCTTTGCATAAAAATGCCCATTTTCGTTTATATTTTCGAATTTTGAAATTGTCACAAATCTGACGATTTTCTTTTTATCAACAAAAATCATCAGGATAATTCGTTTTGTTTTTTTTTTCGTTTTACATGAAACCGCATTTACAATCTTCGAGTCTTGGCAAAAAAAATTCGAAAAATTTTTCTAAATGCCTCTTTGTTTTTACTTTCGAAATAGCTTGTGAATGAATCCGACTTGTCGTTTTGGTCCCCCAAAATGGGTGCCAAAGCAAGATCGAATATGATCATTCTATTGAAAGTTATCGAGTTTACAGATTATTTTTCATTATTTTTTGTGCGATTAAAAATGGAATTTTCAATTTTTTGAGAAAGTTCAAAGAGTTGTATTCACTATCTTGTAGGGCTCCTAAGAAGAAACATTTTCGCCTACTGACTTTCTTTTCAATCTTGCGTTATTTGGCTGAAAATTCTCCTTTTCTTTTATATTTTTGAATTTTGAAAATGCCACAACTCTGACAATATTGTTTATATAAAAAAAAATCATAAGGATAAATTGTTACACTTTTTACCTCCTACAAAGAATCGTGCTCACAATTTTTGAGTCTTTAAAAAAGTTTTCAAAAAATGCTCAAAATATTCCCCCGCTCTGATTTTTCATCCAAAATAGCTGGTTAACGAACTCGACTTATCTTTTTAATATCAGAAAATGTGTGACAGACACCTCAGGAAAAAACATTTTTTCCGACTCAGGGGGTCTCAAAACGTGGGGATTTCATGAAATCCACGAAAGTCGATTTTCACATAAAACCAATACCTTCTCATTCAGGATGCGAATTAGAAAAAAAAGGAAAAAATCAAAATGGAAGAAGATCTGAAAATGCGTAATGATTTTGAAGGAAATCAGAAAATATTCTGGAAATGGGTTAAGAAGAGTCGAAAAGGGAATACTTTCACTGATGTAGTCGAAATTAAGGAAGCTGGTGGTTAAATGGTATAGGATTCGGACAAAATTAAAGAATATATGAGTGTTTATTTCGATGAGCTGTATGAAGCTGAATCCATGGAGCATAACAACTGTTACACGGATACGGATACGTAAGATAATTCCGATGTAGGTGACGAAAACAGAATAAGTATCGACGACATTATTTCCATGATTAAAAACTAAAGAATGATCAGGCTGCCGGTGTGGATGGTATTTCCTCTGAAATGCTTTAGTTTGATGGTGGGTATTTGTTTGTGTGGCTGTGTTAATTGATGAATATGTGTGCTGTGAAAAGCGAATTTCCGAATGATTGGAGAAAAGCGAATATTGTCCCAATTTACAAGGGAGAGGGTTGTTCAGGCGACTATAATTGGTATAGAGCAATTAGCCTTCTAAATACTGTGGGAAAAACATTTACTAAAACACTCATATTAACGTAATGAGAGTAACAAAGTAAAGTATCTGGGAAGTTCAAAGTGGATTCATGCCAGGAAGATCAGGTGTGGATCCGATATTAAGCTTGAGACAGATTACAAAAAAGACCCTAGGAGCAAACAAAAAAGTTTTCTGTGCATTTGTTGATCTGGAAAAAGCATTAGACCAGGTAGATAGAACTAAACTTTGGGAGGTCTTGAGAAAATATGGTGTGAGTGGATGGATTCTGAAAGAGATTTAGGCAATATATAATGGTAACAAAGCAAGTGTGAGAGTAAATGAACAACTTAGCGATTGGTCTGATATTAGGTAGGGCGTTGGGCAAGGATGCGTTATGACCTCTTGGATGTTTAATATATAAATGGCACAGTAAAAGTTCGTGGCCTTGCGTTTGGAGATGACAAGATCGTTACGGCAGAATCAGCCGAGGATTTGCAGAGAATTTTGAGCAGACTAGACACCAGCATGAAGAGCATAGATCTTTGTATTAAAGGGACTAAAAAAAATGATTGTGTTTGAGAGTAGGGATGCGAAAACAAAATACAATATTGCCCTGAATAGAGAAAATATAGAACAAGTTGATAATTCCGTGTATCTTGGAAGTTTATTTACTGATGACGGGAAGATAGATGCTGAGATTTCCAGACGTATAAATGAGGGTAGAATGATTATCGGCAGTGTACGGGGTATTACTAGAAGTAAAAATTTTAACAGATAAGGCTCACATCGCTGAATATAATTATGTGCTAACACCAACTTTTCTGTACGGTAGCGAGACCTTGACGTTTCAAGAAAAGGACAAGAGTAAATTCAACGCGATCGGCATGCAATTTCTGCATAATATGTGCGATAAATCACTAATGGGCAAAGTGAGTAATGAGTGGGTTTTCAAATAAAGTAGTGTAGAAGAAACTCTGTTTGACAAGAGTGAAAGAAATTTGCTGATATGGTTCGGTCACGCTGAGAAAACGTATGAAGAACGATTAACAAAGTGAGTGCATCTAGCGAGGGTGAATGGTAGCTTACCTAGCAGCAGACTAAAGAAGAAATGGATAGAATATGTGAATTAGACCCTTCAGAGGAGGAATGTAAAGAGCCGTAGAGACACAAGAGCTCGTATGAAAAGATGCATGGATGCGAAAGAAGCAAAAGATGTATGCCAGGATAGGAATGTTTGAAACTAAACGAGTTACGTTCAGCTATTATATAAGCTATTATTATATAACTATTTATAATGTATTCGATGATAACCTTTGATAAGGATTCCCTAGATAAATGTGAAGAGACAAGTGTTATTTGAAAAATTACTAACAAAATTTTTAGGATGACTCACTTGGTACGGACTGGCAGATTTCGTTATACTATAATTTCGTTTTTCATATATCCTTCTATCTGTTGTACACAATTGGCAAATTAACAGGTCTTTAAATTCTTTGATTATCAAGGTTCAGATATCTAAATTAGCATAAATATACCTTCTTCATTAAATGCATCACCTTTATAAATCATAAGAAATTTAATTTCCTAAATTCTAAATTTCGGAATGGATTTTAACAGGTCTTGAAACAATTATAAACTTCGCGTGGGTAAGCAGTAAACGTACATGCTTCGCGTGCGTTATACCTGGCACTCTCACCACTAATTTTCCTCTCGGCTACCATCCCTTTCGGCATCCTTTTCCCTCCCACTTACTCAGTGAGTTTTCCTCCATATTCTCTATACTGATGGCGCTAAGCACTCGAACTCAAGCGTTCGAAAAGCGAGAAGGTGGTTTAGGATGTATATACATTTTCAGTGACAAAAGGGAGCTGAGCTCTGTCTATCTATTGTTTTTTTTCTATTTCATGCTACCACCTACTCTATGAACCTTATCTAACCACTTTTCACGTCTTTGGTTGTCGTTGTAAACGGTCGTTCAATATATGCACGCACGTATACCGCACAGTGAAATATCATAACAAACTAGCAATAAATTACGAAGCTAATTGGAATGAATAAATAATAATTAAATTTAGATTTTTATAATTTCTAGAATGTTGTTGAGTGTCTTTGCTTGTATAATGACACTAGTAATAGAAATTGAAGTGAGAGAAACAGAAGACGCGGAATTTTTCATTTTTTTTCTATCAAAATGAAAATCCACACTGTAAGAAATAATTGCAATTTTACCATGCGACAGTATGGCATTTCTCCCATCCTTAGGATATCCCATACAGGTATGTAGATTGTTCATTGGCTACTTAGAATTTTTCCATACACTTGCTAGAGTTTCATACCTCGGAATTGCAAAACTTCAAGTTCAGAAGTAGTCCTTGATGCGCGCGCAAAGCACGCGCAACAGAGTACAGCGCGCATGCACTACAAGGAACAGAGAGTCCGAGAGTGTCATGGCGTCTATTTCAGAAGTTTTGGGACTACGGAATGAAAAACATCAAATAACCGTTTTAACTGCCGTCATTTATCATTTTCGTGTTTAGTGCGAGTCAGTGTACTTTCCGACGAAGAGATATAGAGGACTTAGATGAAGCGAAATTATCCATTCTACGATTCTAACGTTTTTGGAGCCTTCTTCCCTAATTATTCCCTTCATACCCTATTATTGTAATTAACTCCAAATAAGAATGTAAAGGTATATTATTGTATCATAGTTGTTGCCTCAGGGCTCAAATAAACCTTAAAGTTTACGAAAATATGTGGATTGCTTCTTAAGGAAAGATTTTTTCGAACCATTATATATAAACCTTTGTGTTGTATATTTTCCATGCATAGGTATGGAAAAATGTAAATACTATTGGGCAAAATTACTACCGGCAAATTGTATATTTTCCATGCACAAGTAAGGGAAAATGTAAATCATGTATGGAGAAAATACAATGCCGTTATGGTAAATTTACTATACTCAAGTAAGGAAGAAATACCACTCCTGGTATAGGAAAAATACCATGTGGCATATGGTAAATTTACCGTGCACAAAAATAGTGAAAATACCACTCCTGGTATGGGTCAATTACTTCCAAAACATGTATGGTGAATTTACTATGATTTTTCTTACAGTGCATTTTGCTTCCTTATAGAGCAAGTTTTGTAATGGAAACATTTCCGAAAATTGTTTAATTGATTTATTTGAACGTTCGTTTTTTACGGAATGTCTTTTAGAGTTTTGTGGACAATTGTTCGGATGTGTGTGGATGTGTAAGGATAGATTTGTGGATGTCACACTTTTTCGCGTACATGATGACTTAAGGGATTACACGTACTTGAAGCGAATCATTGTACTGTATTTAGTATTTCATTGTACCCCAATCTTCAATCTCCGCAAATTTCACATTATTCATGAAGTTTATCATTTTTTTAGTGTTAACAGTATTCAATTCTTTGGATTCTTGAGCAGGTTTTAATCACGCAGGCGTCACATGGGCGCTGTACATGTGATACGAAGGATCAGTCGGGAAAAATTGTACATAGCACATGCGCTACTCCTCTCTACTATAGCGCATGCGCGACTCCCCTCTTCTATATCGCATGTAACAGCTCTGAGCTCTCCTGCGGATCGTGCTCCGTGCTGTTTTCATTCCATCCTAGACCTCTGCAGAGTCACATATATGCTACCTCATTCCTATTGAACTCCATTTGATTAGCGCTGATTGTTAAGTGCTAGGTTCAATAGGAATGAGGCAGCATGCATCTGAATCCACAGAGGTCTATCATGGAGTGAAGAGAGCACGAAGCGCGATACGCAGGAGAGCTCAGAGCTGTTGCATGTGATGATGATGATGATTTAGTGCGCAGCCAATGCGCATGCGTTGGCTCGATACTGCCTTTACAGTCGTGTATATACAGCCATGAACAGGTATTGTGTGCATCCATAGATAGTAGTGAAGCGGCTGGTTTGGCATCTGGAGCATATAAAACGAACTGCCCAATGGGCAGCTGTTGCATGTGACATAGAAGAGGAGAGTTGCGCATGTGCTATAGTGGAGAGGAGAAGCGCATGCGCTATTTACACTTCCTCCTGACCGATCCTTTGTATCACGTCTACAGCGCTCGTGTGACACCTGCATGATTGAAACCTGCTCAAGAATCCAAAGGATTGAATACTGTTAATACTAAGAAAAAGGTGAACTTCGTGAATTATGTGAAATTTGCAGATATGGAAGATTGTGGTATTATGAAATACTACATACAGTGCAGTGATTCGCTTCGAGTACGTGTAAGCCGTCAAATTGGCAACTCCGTAGAAAAAGACACCATCTCTGACATAAATCTAATGAACGGTGGTAGCTTGAACCATATTTTTTATAATTTCTTCAGAGAAACAAGCCCTCCGCTGAATTCGGCATCAAAGATTGCATCGAAATCATATATTGATTTGCTTCGGAATATTTTTTTACAGTCTTTTATCTCCTGACACGTAATTTTCCAAAAAAAATTTGATCTAAAAATCTCGAAACCCCGACGTGCTGCGGAGAAATGGAGGCCAGGTTCGGATTAGGCACAAAAAACTACTCTGAAAATGACATACCTCATTCCATGAGCACATCGATCACATTTTGTTGATCAGTGTAATTACATTTGTTCCTGCCACATAATTCGCAGTTGATGCAAAAACTCCAAACTACTTGGTTTCAGAAGAATCAATTGCCCTCTGATATTGGTATATTTTATTAAAGAGTAAGGAAGTTATGGTGATTTCTAGTATTTGTAAAAAAGGTTTTCTATTGTGGAATTTGGTCCAAAATTGTTACAAGAACATAAAAGATTACTTTTTTTTGAGTCGAAATAGTTGAGATATGACATAAATATATTTTTCCAAAAAGTAACGCAGGTATCAGACACATAATCCGAAATCATGCAAGAACTTAAAAAATTTACTTGCCGAGGAGAATCGATTGGCTATCATAATAAATCATAAAAAGTGTCATCATGTTAGAAATATCAGAAGATTTTAGAGCATTTTAGATAATACTAGTTTGCTACATGATACTTATGGAATTGAAAACAATCCTTTATTGGCAACATTTAAACATATAATGACAGTTTTTTAATAATTCGTCAAATCTATAATTTCGTCAAATATTCTTTCCTGTGTATTAAATTGCGTAAGCGCTTTTTCAGTTATGAAGGTTTTTTTTTTTAAGGACTAGGAAATGTTTTACGGATCATTTAAACGCTTAGCCGGGCCTGGTGGTAAGCGAGATAGAGGAGAAGATCTGTCAGATATCACTTTTCATTAAATGTTTTTTTTTTTCTCAAAAAGTGATAAATCATCAAATTTGCAGCTTACGATTATGAGAATAGTTGCTCTACTGTAAAACTTGAAACGATGTTTTATGGCCTAATTGAAATTTCAAAAGATTATGGTGTTTCGAAGAAAAAGTTCAAAGAAATCACTTTTCCGCTTGCCCTTTTCTGTGCAATATTGAATTCAGAAAGATTTCCTGATAAAATTAAAAAAAAAAGATTAAAAAATTATTCAAGATACACTTCCATGGAGTGAATCATGAAATCAAATGCACCTAATGGATTTTAAGTCTTCTAATTAGATTTCTTCCGAATCATTGATAATGGAATAATCTCTTATAACTATACACACGCTATTACTCATTGTTACATAATATTCTAAAATATGTAAAAGATGTGAATCATTCTAGAAAGCGTGAACAGTATTAGGCGAGGTTCTAAAATGTTTCGAATTTGCAGAATATTTGAACTTATTATGAACGATTCCACAATGTTTTTTGAAATAATAAATTATTGTGTGAAGTTCAGCGAAATTCATAAAAATAAAAAATAAATAAATAAATTCGCGATTCATTCAATTTAATTTGTTTCCTGAGTTATATTCTTCTGGACAAGGTATTTCACAGTTGGGCTTCGACAAATCCGAATTGATTGGCGGAAAATTATAACACTTATTATTATTTTTAGCAGTTTCTGTAAAATTCTATGAGAAATCGAAAATGTAGGTCTTTTAAGCATTTCTCCCTTCGTTGAATTGAATGTGAAAGTTCTGGTGCTATCGGTTTTATTATCTGTTCAAATTCATTTTTTCACATGAAGTTTTCAATTCCAAAACCAAATTCTGAATTGGAAATTGAAACTATAATCAGATGGTTTCAAACTTCTACCAAATTTGGAAGGAACGTAACTGTGCTCTACTGATAACACCACACAAAATTCTGGTGGATATCCTCGTGTACACGCTATATCTGCGAAAATGCAATACATGCGCGTAAATCACATTATCGCAACAAATTCTGCGCTTTATTATTAAACTATCATTTTCGTATGTATCATAAGGCTATTGTGATAATTATGTAATTAAAACTGCTAATGAGACTAGCGCGATAATTGAAATGAAAGGTCATTTTGCAGTCGCAAAAGGATAATTTTAAATATTGCTTGCCGAATTTTTATTTGTGACGCAAAAGTGATAATAGTTAGAACTTGAATGTGACAATCTGGGCTCTTCACTCAAGGATAAAAATATCATAAAAAACCCATCACCCTATTTTTAATTATCATTGTGGGTGGTTGTAGATTATATTTGTATTTTCTGTATTTATTGCAGTTAGGACCCTAGGGCTAGATAACCCTCTAAGTTCCCTTAGAGACCTATTGCGCCCTATCTAGAGAGCTATTCAGGTAGCACATAAAACAGATAAGATTACAAACAGTGATAGGGGACGAAAGCTACGCATCGTAAATATCGTCATAGGCTATGCACCTAAATTCAAAGAAGATTGTTATGATAAACTGGGAACAGATTTCAAATATTGATTTATTTATCAATAAATTTATTTGCAGCTCTTATTCTGTTGTTCATCTACTCTTCGATAGACCCTTGTTTACTGCATCAGTTTATGTTCTATTTCCCCTCAAAAAAATTTTGACGTACCGCGTAGTGGTGATCAGATTTTATTAGTTGAGACGGAGTAGACCATGTTTTGATTCCTCTCCATGGTAGAATATAGACTGTTGGTATTTTGCATTTTATGCTAAAGAGTTGAAAAATTATACTCAAGATATGTGTAAATCTAAGTGATTTTCAGATCTGAATCTCAGAGATGTTCGCCATTTCAGAAAATTTTTCGTCTTATTTGGAGACGACAATAAATGTAATGAGGAGGAATGGAGCGAATGCAGAGCACATAAAATTCAATAATTGAAAGATAAAAAACTCTGGTCGGCATTGTTATGACATGGTATATGACGTTTGAAATTCGATCCCTGGTATATAATGCCATACTTCAGACCAAAATAAGAATAAAAAAAGGCCCTAGTTTTTTCTTTAATTTACAACGTTTCGAGAGTTCTGCTGCTCTTCTCATCAGGTTACATGTCAATTATGGTAAATATGGAATAAAATTATTTTTCCTCAAAAAGCGAGAGAAGAAACAGAACCATCCTCCAACGTTCGACAATTGATGTCATGTTCTGCGAAATTGATAATCAATATACTATGAAGCTCTAAATGAACGAAAGCGTTAACACAAAAAGTGAGGTTAGAGCTGAAGAAATGTAAAACATATTACCTGTGTGTAGTGCTGTTGAGTACACATTAGAGTGTGGGATCAATGGAAAAAGATGCAAAAAAATGTCCAATTGGTTTGAAATTGGATAAGGTATTGAATATGTAAAACAATAATATCTTATTTTGGTATGAGTCAAAACATGAATCCCACTCCATTTTTGAAACTCGATATCAAGCAGACTGAAATAGAGAGGAAGGAATTTACCGATATAGCTAATGGGTTCAGTAATGTAACATAATTTTCGGCGGTGTGTGTGAACCATCATTTCTTACACTTCAATCTTAAATACGCTTATTTTGTGAGGTTATGTAATACCATGGAATTCTTATGTTTAGGATATGAGTCTAATATTAAAAATCAAATAATTAAACCTTGAATGATATCAATACATGGACTATAAAATGTAAGATCCGTAATTCTGTTAAGACAATTGTTACCTTCACTCTCAATAAAAACCACCTCAGCTACGAGTCTTTTAAACTTATTCGGTTTATGATGTAAAACTTCTACATTTTCCCAATCAAAATGATGATCAGTTTGAACTTGATGGGTATATGACGATCAAATATGCAGTATATGTTTCGAAAGTGTTTCTCAGAAAATGCAAATCTGACGCAATATTATAAAAATTTATTATGAGGAGTAAGGAAGGCTATGCCTGGATTTTAAATAGGTTATTTCTATTGATGACCAGATATTTCTCACAAGAGAGAATTTATATCTTGTTCAAAATTAGAAACAAGAATTAGGAGGCAAAATTTTGGAGTTCTCTCATCATACTAGGAAGTGTATCAAAAACAAGCTTGTTAACACTTGCAATAGTATATTATAAGGCTGAGTAAATGCTTTTCACCTTTCAACTTCATTCAAGGACAATTCATAACAGAAACTCGTAGGCCAAGTTACCTTCCGATGATAGTCGCGAATGGCCCATATTATTCTCTTGCGACTAGAATAGAATACACGTTTTTTTACGCGGAAACGTGAGGCAAGGGTAAGGATAAGGATAAGGCTCCCCCTCCTCTATCACTTCCTTTGCCTTTATTAGCATACGACTAGAATATCTCCTCTTCCTTTCTTTCTTTCCTCCTTTATTCCTGCCTCTCCATTCTTCGCTTCTTATACTTACTTTTCGATTCTTACGGTAAAGCAGTATATATAGCAGTGCATGCCCTCATCTTGGAGGTCGTGATTTTTGGATGTGCGTGAATTAGAAGTTGTCACTTTTTTCTGGGCGTCCCACGACGTCTCCCTTTTTTTCTTAATTTAGGATGTCTCATAATATCCAGGACAGAAAAATAAGGAGACCCAACTGCCAGTAGGAAGTCTTTTGAAACTGGGAATAGAAACATTACCGTGAGCGGTAGGCACATTACAAGAAGATCCTAAATTTTCGCGCGCAGTTGCGTAGTTGTCCTCTTCCTATGCATGGGAAAGTGTGCGAAGGAAAAAATTTTTTCAAATGGACACAAGTGAGAGAGGTTATGCTGTCATATATTAGACATTCATTTTAAGTATTGTAATGACTCTAAAAAAGCGATGTGTTTTCGCCTTCTTCGGCGCGTAACTTGTACCACAACTCGGCACTCGACACCTCATTGCTTAGAACAAAAAAACTTTTTTTGAGCACTGAAAATTTCCTAAGCAGGGTACGATGTTGCACATTAAATCTCTTTCAATATTGCAGCACAATTTTGTTCAAATCAAACCAAAAAATCGTTGACTAAATAATAAGTGAAAGACCAAAAAGTGTAGGGGAATGTCGTCAGGGTTGGGACACTTCTAGACTTTCCTCTGTTGCTCTTGATTGAATTTGAAAGTTTTAGCCATCTCTGTCTCATATGAAAGTAGAGTAGATAAAACGAAAGTCTTACATTGAAAAGAGCAAGGCGCAAATGTAAAAAAAAGTTTTTAACAAAATGAAAAAACAAAAAATGCTGTTAGGGTTGGAACTTTTAGTCAGGGTTGGGACACTGGTAAAATCTGCGGAATTTGTGCCAAAATAATTTCTTTTGAACAAATGTGGGATCATATTGTTTATTTATTCAATAAAACCGACTTTTGACGTAGTACAATCCGTCAGATTCTATTGCAGCACGAAATTTAATTTTTAATTGTAATTTTTCTTGATGTTATGTTATGATTTTTTCTTCGTTATTTTTTGAATATCATTATTTTAATACATTTATTTTTATTTTTTGGAAGAAATTCTATTCTTCCAATTTCTTATTTGACAATTCATTGAATTACAACAATGAAAAATTATTTTAATAAGAAAAATATACCAATTTCATTTTTTACGTACTAAAAAACAGTTGCGAAAAAATGATTTCCCTGGTTGGAAAGAAGAAATTATATGTCCAAACTCCGACTACAAAGATGCCCTAACCCTGACTACAAGCACCATTCAATATCACTCAACTCCAGAGACAAACAAGTTGAGAGTTCAACTTTTTCCTCTTGGAACTTATCGAGGGATTTCTCCAAATCAGAAATATCTATGCATGTACTTCAGAATTGACATGCTTTCCCTCATAGTTTTAAGGCAATCACGACGAACTAGACAAAACCTTTCAAGGTACGATGCACGAAAAAGTTGAAGGTTACCGAAAGGAGTAATAACACGCTATGACACATGTGTCGCGAAGTGTCTTCTTCAAAATATAGGAGTGTCTAAACGCGGACAGCGTCCCAACCCTGACGATATTCCCCTACATATGAGATTGAGGTTAAAATATTCAACTGTTTACTGTATGTGCGATATGAGGCAACTTGATCGATTATATTTTCAATTATACAGGTTTTTCTGTGATAAAAAATGTTCGTCAGTGTAAGAAAAGAACAGTGTTCTTCATTCCGATGTACGCTTTAAAAAATAGTAATTTACTACAATTTCAAGTCTTCATGATCAAGCAATTTCATTAGAGTCTGCATTACTTACCACTTCTATAATGCACTCTTTTAGCTTCTTAGGTCTTAACGATGTAGTCCTTCTTTTTATTGGATTGATAGACACTTTAATAAATAATTTAAATATTTATAACTTGCAATTTTGAACTTTTAGTAACCTGTATCAGAACAAACGAACATAACCTCTTCAACTTACGTCAATTTCACAAACTTTCTAACTCGCACAGTCTTCCATGTAGTATAGGAAGAGGACAACTGCGCGCCTGCGCACGAAAATTTGGGACCTTCCAGTTGATATGTCTGTCTCTTGCGGTAATGTTTCTATTTTCAAGTGTCCGAAGGAAGTTAAACCTTATTATTCTTACGTAATGATATCCAAAGAACTATTATCAAACATATTTTGTAAAAACTTTCCATAATTCTAGAGAAACATTCTGCAAAATTCACTGCCATTAGGCCGCTCTGAGTTTTTTGTCTCGAAAATCAGGCAACTAACCCTATTCGCCATATTTGCTGTTGCACCGCATTTTCCGCTTTTCCTCTATTCAAGATATTCTATCTCGCGTAGCAAGTCATAATTATAAATAATCTTGCAGTAAGGATAAGAATAACATTTGCAAAATCATGTCATAAAATAATTTTCATGTGTTTTTCTCTTTCACCTATGGATACACCGTAATGTAAAGATGGTCACTGTACCTTATCTAGAGTCAGCAACGAGTTCTCGATTCAAATGCTCCTTTTTCTTTGTAACCTCTTTCAAACTTTCTATCTTATCCTCTCTCTTTCTTATGTTCTCCATCCTTCTCCACCACAGCTGCTAACGAATGAATGATGGTCAAATGAACGACGATAGCAGTTTGTTCGAAGCGCCTAACAAACGAGCCGTGTAGACGAAAAATCGCTTTATCAAAGACTTGCATTCAAGAAGGTAGCTCATCCGTAAAATCAGGTAGTAAAAATCAGTAGGGTGAGAAAATACCTGAAAGAGTGACGAAGATAAATATTCGTGCAGATAAACGAAGGTGACAATGTAAATCTGTATTCATTGCGTCGAGAAGATACTCTCTTAAGGCGATTAGAAATCTGTCGTGCAGAGTGACGTGAATGGGAATGGTTTCCTACTTGCTTAAGTAATTAACCCAGTAAGTAACAGAGAACCTAAGTAAGTGAACGAGCCGATTCGACTGAAGTTATTAGGTTGGAAAATCAAATTCTTTAGGAAAAGGCTTTTTTCAATATTCCAGAGAATTAAATTATTTACTTCGTCGCACTTCACAACATTCAGAAAAACGATTTCCTTCTCGAAATACAATGTTTGGACTCCCCATTGAAGTACCTCTTAGTGACCTTTAAAAAAACAAATTAATGCTATTTTATTATATGTTCTGAACTGTGAATTTTTGTTTCAACCGTTCGCTCATGCTTGCGATTTTGGTGCGGATGCTCAAGGATAGTATGCTCTCTGAATTTTATAAGAATGGATTGATATTTACCCCCACCAAGGGCGCTTGGAATTTCATTTTTCATAAATATGGTTGACGCAGAAAATTGAGATCGTTCACCTATGTGAACAATTGGTTATTATTACTTGATTTGAATATAGTTGGGAGACATTCACGTTTTGAAAAATTTTTCAGGAAATGCAACTCTGGGTAATCGCTTCTCAAGGAGATTAAATTGGAGATTACTTTATAAAGAAGTATTTCAAACTGAAAGAAAACTTTCCAACTCCTCAAAATTAATTCAGGAAGATGAAAGGGCTGATGGAAGAAAATAAAGAGGGGATAAAGCTTGTAATATGAGAAGATTCTGATGCAAAAATAGGAGATAAAGGAGAAAGGGAATAGGGAGAAGAGCGAAGAAGAAAGTCCGAAGACAAGGTACCTACTGAATGGGGAAGGGAGGAAATTGTTAAAGTGCTGAGGGAAATGGGATGGTTGATCTTAAACGGAAATATTGAGGGGGATGAGGAAGGAGATAATACACGTTTAGGAGGTAAAAATGGAACGGTCATTAACTATGAGATAGTAGATGACGAGGTAACAGTGAAGGTCAAGAAACTAGAGGTAGGAGATTACATAGGTTCTGATCCCTTTCATTAATTCTGACATTGAAAGGAGATAAGAGTATCAAAGATACGGTTGAAGAGGAAGTAAAGATAAAAAAACAGGAAGAGGGGATTGGTCAATAGATGGAAAAGAGCAATTATAAGGGAAGCTAAAGGATGTAAAAATTGGAGAAGGAAAGGATAATGAAGAGATGGAAATAATGACAAATGATATAAAAAGGGTGTTAAAGGAAACAAGTAAGAAAGAAATTAATTGGGGAGGGAACGGAATGGATGGAATAAGGAACATAAAGAGAAAGAGAAGGAAGTGAGAAAGAAACTAAGGAGATGCAAGATAGGAGAAAGTAGTAGAGATGAACATAGAAGAGAAAAGAAGAAATATACTGAGATGTGTGATGAGAAAAAAGAGGGAGAAAATAGGAGGTTTGAAGAAGAAGTGGAGCAGGTTGAACAGAAGGATAGGTTTGGAAAGTATTAAATAAAGAGAGGAAAATTAGGCAGAGGGTGAACTAGGATATAGAGATAGTAGGAGGGGAAAATTATTTCATGGATCTGCTAGGAGGGGTATATAATAAAGTAAGAAAGGGCGGAAGAGAGGAAACGGGAAGAGACGAAAAAGAGGACACAACAAGAGAAGAAATAATTAATATTTTAGGAATCATGAAAGAGAGGAATGCTCCGGTTCTGGATGAGATTTCATATGAAGTATAGAAATATGATGGCAAGAAACCAAAGAAATATGCGTGTATAATGTGCAATAAGGTATGGAGAGGAGAAGATTGGCCAGACGCAAATAACAACCTTGTATAAGTTGTATGTAACGGCATTATCGGACAGAATAAAGAAAGAATTCGATGAAGAAGAGATAGTGCCACCAAGTCAGATGGGGTTCAAAAAAAGGATGGGGGTAATGGACAACATATGTTGTCCTTAACATTTTTGATAACTATGTTTGTAGACCTGAATGCGGCCCACGATTCTATAGACCAGGAAGAGATATAAAAGGTTATGGTAAAAAAAGGTATAAGGTAAGCTCGAATAAAGAGAGTTTCAGAAATATTTCGTGAGACAAAAAGCAGAGTACAAGTAGCCGATCAAGTAGGCGATAGTTCCTGGTTGTTGAGAGGTGTAAGGCAAGGATGTCCTCTGAGCCTACTCTTATTCAATATCTTGATCCCAGACTTGGAAGGAGCAATAAGCAGAAATGGGTGGGGATTCGTTTAGATGGGAACAGTAAAGATATATACACTGACATACGCAGATGATATAGTAATGATGGCAGAGGATGAAGAGGGGATGGCGGGTCTAATTACAGGGTTGGAAAAATACTTAGATGGGAAGAAAATGATATTGAATGTAGAAAAGACGAGGATAATGAGGTATAGATAATGAGGGAGAAGAAAGAATGTATGGACTGGAAGATGGAAGGGAGTGAAGATGGAAGAAATACAAGAGTTTAAATATTTGGGATACACTTCGCAAGCAAATGGAGATCATAAGGTAATATAAGAGAAAGAATAAAAACAGCGGCAGGGGTAATGAAGCAGGTATGGAGAATAAGAAAAAGAAGATTCAAGAAAGATCGGAGAAAGAGAATGTGATTGTTTGATACCCGGGTGTGGCCAGTCTTAGTATATGGAGCAGAAATATGGGGATGGGAGGAAAGGGAAGAGATGGAAAGGTTGCAGGAAGGTTATGTGAGATGTACTCTAGGAGTGGATTGGAGAACACCTGAATATATGTTGAGAGAGGAAAATCAAAGGGATTAATTAAATATCAGAGCAAGGAAGAGGACATGGAATTCTGAAGAATAGCCGGGGGGGGGGGGGGGAGCAAAAAAATGTCTGAAGGTCGTAAAAGAAAGAAGAGCGAGGTGGATTGAGTCAACGGAATGGGAAGAAGAAAGAAAGAAGTTCGTTACAGATAGACATATAGAAGAGGAAATCAGAGTAAACTTCGAAGAAATAGGAAAGAAAGAGAAGGAAATTCAATTATTAAAATGATGGGGAAAGATAATGGAATCAAAATACAATAGATGGTATGTAATAATAAAACAGGAAGGATTACCAAAGCATTTGGAAAAGGGGTGAGGAGAAAAGGGATGGACGAGAATAGCAAGATTTAGATTGGGGAATGTCGTCGGGAAACAGAGGTATTGGGGAGATAAAGAAAAAATAAAGTGCAGAATATGTGAATGGTAAGAAGGAACATGGGAAAATGTATGGGAATGATGCATGAGAGGAATGAAAGATAAAGGAAACTGGCAAGAGAATGTGGCAAGGATCCTAGGAGAGGAAGGACAGGGGGAGGAGTGGATGAGGGAATAGGAGGAAGCTAGAGAAGCGAAAGAGACACAATAAAAGAATGATTGTGTAAAGGAAAAGGTTAAGGTGGGAGAGAAGCGAAGAAAAAAGGAAGCGCAAGTCACACAGAAAAAAAGGTGGATAATATTGTACTGTAAAAATGAGTAGAATTAGGTAGAATAAGATGAGGCTGCGCTCTTCCTCTCTCGCTTGTACGCTAAAAACGCTCAAACACTCGATCACTGGTCGTTCACTCGCTCGCTCACTCGTCGTCTTTCAGTCAGCCCGTCACGTGACGTTGCGTTATGATAAGAATTTTATATGTATGTATATATGCATATTTCAGGAAGTAAGAAAGACTAAGAGGAAAAGAAGAGAATGGTTGATAATCTTTGTATGTAAAGGAATGGAAGTTACGTAAATCTTTAAGGGACACATTATGAATAAAGAAGAATTAAAACGATAATTTTCTGGTGCATGCATAGAATTGGGGAAAAAAGTCTTCCAAAAAGTAAAGTTAATTTATGAGGTACAAAAAAACTCTCCCATCAATTGAAGAGAGTTAGATCGCACTTAGAAATTATTTTTATTTTATTTTTCCAATTATGAAGATACAAATCCAACTAATCTCAGAGTTAACATCATTTGATTCTATTTACGAACTATCATTACACCTACACTTACAACTAGCTTATTATATATTAAAAAAAAAGTGTATTCAGATTACAAATAAGATTAAGATTCCAAATAACGATTTTGTAATTTGAGTATGTTTGTTACAAACAATTTATCTTCTTCTGGTGGACCGAATTTGAAATAACTTTTTATTCACATATGCTTTCTTTTTGTAGTCGACCCAGTTTTCTATTTCCGGGATTGAAAGTGTCAAGTGCTTTGGAAGGGTCATTCGCAAGGTTACTCAGGAGATCAAAATTGCAGTTAAAAAGTATAAAATAAGGTCGAAACAAGAAGTTAAAAGTATCAACGTGAGAAGTGTGAGCTACGAGAAAAAATACAGAAGCTGGTGACTTTAACGTTAGCACAGCCAACTCAAGAGTTTCTTGTGCTTTCCGACATATAACTCGAAAAGTTGCTACCCTTCTTTTCCAAACTTTATTTCTCTCACTGCGAATGTAACTTTTCTTGGTAGGCGAAACGATAAACGATCCTTCATTTCCCCGTGCTTTTTATAGATGTTCAGAGAGCAACCATCTCGTACCGGTAATTTTTTCCTTCTAAATAAAGGTCATATTTCATAATACTAATAATGATAAATCTTGCAACGCTTTTATTCTGCATTGTTATAATTCACAACTTGTGTATTACAGCGAAACCATTAATAACATCTGGAGTCGAATATGGTAGGAAACAAGATTTTTTCCAATTTAGAGTCTCAGTGAAATAACTGTTCATCCGTTCTTTGTTCGTATTTTATTTCTAGATATTATTAGATTCAACGATTTCTTCCAAGATATAAGAATGTGATCTGATCCCTTATATTATGTTGTCTTATTTGTCAGTTTTTTTAATTGAAATGATTTTTAGTTTCTTGATTTGATTTTTTTGTTTTGAAAACATACTTTGTTCGAAATTGATCGTGAGCACTTTTTTGATTAGTGAAAAGAATATTGTCATATTATTTCTTGCATTATTTTGGTTATTTGTGAAGAGAAAAGGATATTGCTAAATCTATCTGTAAAAATAAAAAATGTATACACTCAACGCTTGCCTGGGCGCCTCTCGGCAGAGGGCCAGTTTCTCGGATGTTCATGCTTGAGTGATTCTGTCCCTCCCCCCGAGCCTTGCACGACGCAGCACGACAGCCCATCAGCCTTGAAAAGGCAGTAACGTCATGCGTAGTATAGAAGTTATTTACTTGGAGACTTGCGACGCACGTATTCACGCACCGGTTCAGAGACTATACATACGGTCCTGAGTGTTTACCTTCGCCTAGTCAGTCGTCGCTTTAAATCTGGTTCGAACTGGTTTCCTAATTGCTTTCGCCTGAGGACCCTAGCCCCTGATACCGGCCTTCAGGCAAGCGTTGAGTGTACTGTGATTAGGAGCATCTTGACATCTACTTAAAAATTTTTTTTCTTATTTGGTAAATAAGTAAGGGAAGAAAATGTACTGCCTAATCCTGGCTAGTGATAATTGGCCAAAGGTGAGAGAAATGAACGCCAACGACCACTAAGAGTAACACAAAAATGTTCAGAATTACCGAAACGCGTTCTTCAATTGCTTATTCAAATCAATCGCAGCCTTTGTCATGACTAAAAAATTAACGAGCTTATCAAAAGGGTCAAAATTATTTATCCGTGCATTCATACCTGGTCTTAATGATTCCGATGATGCTTAATAAATGTGTCGAACTGAAATTGGAAGTTTTCAGAATGTTCCCGCATGGCAAGTCCAATCCATCTCTTTCGCACCCGTGCTCGTTCGCTATGACCAGACAAGGATAGTTCTTCCTCAAAATTGTCTCTTTCACACCCGTGCTTTTGATCTTCTATCTCTTTCGCGCTAGTGCTGGCACGTCAATTATTGAGCTGTGGGATCATAAAGGGAGGGCCCGCAAAATTATTCTTCAGAGAGTCGGGTGGCCCCTGGTAATTGGAAAATGAGGTCCCGAATTTCCAATTTTTAAAAGTAAATTTCAATACAGAAGTTTGTTGCGCATCTGTTTCTTCCCAGAAAATATATTTTTTATCCTTTACTGTTTCCGAAATTTATAAGAAACAAGTTTTTCTTAAAATAAAAAATTGATCTCCTCTTTCAGTTCAAATCGCAACAACTAAGACAATTTTCGGAATCCGCTAATAAATCAAAAAAGAAAATACGTATCTTAGTATTTGAAAAGTAACTTCCCCAATCAGCTGTGATTCCTCATGCATATCCCTGGTACCAAGGCTGAAAACTAATTCAGTAATCAAGTAACATCAGAGTATTAGGACTATGTAGAAGTTTTGAGGGAAGTATCAGTAAGCGAAATGTTCACATAAATATACGGAAATTTAAGATTTATGTTAATTTGCCTAGATTGAGAAAATGAATAGGAATTAAAAAAATTGATGGTGATTCATGAATTTTAACAAAAGTTCGTGACATTTAACAAATTCGCGGTTATTTATTATATTCATTGTGATTCATGGAATTTGAGGAAATGTTTTAAATTTGTGGGAATTTCGGGAAACTTAAGACATCTATGAAAATTCATGAAATTTGAGAAATGTTACAAATTTGTGTGAATTCCTGCAATTCGTGGTAATTTATGGGATTTGTGATGATCCTTACAATTGGTGGTAATTCAGAAAATTTATGGTAATTTATGAAATATGTGATCATTTATAAAATTTGTGGGAATTTATAAAATTCGTGGTAATATATGAAGTTTGTTGTAATTAATGGAATTTATGGCAATTGATGAAATATGCGCTAATTTATTGAATATGTGGTAATTCATGGGATGCGTGGTAATTTATGAAATGTGTGGTAATTTATGAAATTCGTGGTCATTCATAAAATTTGTGGGAATTAGCGAAATTTTGGTAATATATAAAATTTGTTGCGAATTCATGAAATTTATGATAAATTATAAAATATGTGGTCATTTGTGAGATGTGTGGTTATTTAAGACATGTGTAGTAATTTATGATATTTGTGGTCATTCATAAACTTTGTGAGAATTTGTGGTAATACATGAAATTTATGGTAATTGATGAAATATGTGGTAATTCATGGGATGCGTGGTAATTTATAAAATGTGTGGTAATTATGAAATTCGTAGTCATTCCTAAACTTTGTGGAATGTATGAAATTTGTTGTAAATCCATGAAATTTATGTGAAATTATGGAATATGTGATAATTTGTGAGATGTGTGTTTATTCATGAAACGTGTCGTGATTTATGAAATTCGTTGTCGTTCATAAAATTTGTGGAACTTTGTGGTAATACCTGAAATTTGTTGTAAGTTCATAAAATTTATGGTAATTTATGAAAAATGAGGTGATTCATGGGATGCGTGGTAATTTATGGAATTCGTGGTCATTAATAAAATTTGTGGGGATTTGTGAAATTTGTAGTAATTTATTAAATATGTGGTAATTTGTGAGATGTGTCCTTATTTATGAAATGTGTAGTAATTAATGATATTTGTGGTCATTCACAAACTTTGTGGACATTCGTGGTAATACATCAAACTCGTTGTGATCCATGAAATTTTTGGTAATGATGGAATATGCGGTAATTTATAAGATATGTGGTAATTCATGGGATGCGTGGTAATTTATAAAATGTGTGGTAATTAATAAAATTCGTGGTCATCCATAAAATTTGTGGGAATGCATGAAATTTGTTGTAAATTCATGAAATTTATGGTAATTTATCAAATATGTGGTAATTTGTGAGATGTGTGGTTATTTATGAAATGTGTAGTAATTTATGAAATTTGTGGAGATCCATAAAATTTGTGGGAATTTGTGGTAATATATGAAATTCGTTGTAAATTCATGAAATTTATGGTAATTTATGAAATATGTGATAATTTATAAATTTGTGGTAATTTGATAAATTCGTGGTCATTTGTTAAATTTGTGGGAATTTGTGAAATTTGTGGTTATATATGAAATTTGTGGGGATTCATAAACTTGATAAAAGTTACCAGTATATTCTGTTCAATGTAATGAAAATACCAGTGATACCACCGGCCAGGATCATTCATTCATTGTACAGGCATAACATTTTGTTAGTGTTTCAAAAAATATTCAAGATTACCTGAGAAACTTTTCAAAAGGAAATTTGAGAAGATGAGAGAAATTTCGTAATAGATTACTTCTTAAAAACACCAAATCCGTCGCGTACGCTCAGTTGAGGATCGTCTTCAAAGGTATGTCAAAAGATATTCCTCTTTTTATAAATCCTAAAAAGGGGAACAACGTATAATAAATAATATTTGAAATATTTTTTTTTATGAACTGGAATAAATTTAATGCAGTTGACCATCGATACTGCAAATTGCATACTTTGTTAGAAAGAATAAAACTAGCGGTAAATGAATAGAAAAAGGGTTAAGCTCCAAACATTGGTAAAATATGTATTAATCGTAAGATTTTGATGGATTCAAAAAAAATTATAGAAAATTATAAAAGAGAGCAGATGAGAGACTCGATATACCTCTGTCAATAGTAAAGGGAGAAACAAGATAAAAGTTGTATTCTTCCTAAGAAGGTATGCAAATAATTTGCAGTATCGAAGGTCAACTGCATTAAATTTATTCCAGTTCATGAAGAAAAATAGTTAAAATATTATTTATTTCATGCCGTTTCTCTTTTTATTATTTATGAAAATATCAATACCCTTTGACATACCTTTGAAGACGATTATCAACTGAGCGTACGCGACGGATATAGTGTTTTTTTTACTCTTTTACGAAATTTCTCCCGCCTTCCCAATTTTCCTTTTGGAAAGTGTCTGAAGGATAATATATACATATGAAGTAAAAGTGATGATTTTCCGGTGAAAACTGAGACATTTGATGATTCCATTAACAACTATCTCTCGCGCTTTAGAGATAGCATAAAACTGATCGCATTATTCAGAAGTTAAAGCAAATCTTGGCTCAGTTTTTCCAAATTAAAGCTACTTAAAGCGCGAAGTTCCTTCTTGATTTCATTAAGGCGCACTGATGAATTAGGATCGTAACGTTTAATTACTTTAATTGCTGACTGTTCCGTGCAAGCTTAACATTGAAATAGGGGTGTGCAGATTTCCATCCAAAATTCTGTGGCGATGTTTCCGACTGGGAGCAAAGCGCATTAGGTTCGTCGTTCATTAAGCTTAGCTAACTTACTCTGATGTCATATTTTAGGTACGGATGGAATAACTGTAATTTAATTACGTATTGCGGTAGAAAACTTTATTGCGCGTCGTCCACAAGAGATTACCTTTTAGCGGGCTTTCAAAACAAATTGAAATCCCGTAATTAATGCTGAAAGAAAATGACACCTTGGATGACATTTATTAATGAATTACGAGCCTAATTGCGGAAACTCGTTAATTTGATTCCGTGGTCAAAAGAAAGTTTTTAAAAATCTAGTCCATTCATGCCAGACGCACCTACGGTGCACAAAATCTATCTGCAATGATTCAGAAGCTACTTAACTAAATTTGACCCAGTTTAAACGCGTTTAAACGACCTGCTACGTTCGTATTATAGTTTAAAGTGTCTGGTAAACGATTATGAATATTGCAGGCATGATAAGCACGTTTACTGTTATGGTTATGAAGTCTTTTATCTCCATTTGATCCTTCTTGGATTCCGCGTCAGGTGGAAGAAAGTTTGCACTCATTTTGCGTTAACTGAATACTGCTAACGCTGAAGCCAATTTTAAATCTGTTTTTTCATTTCAACGTTTACATTTTGATTGCATGAAATATGTTAAATAGAATCTATTACGAGCTTGAATGGCTACGTGCTGAGAAGCAGATTTTCATTGAAACATATGGTTCTGACTAAAGACTTGTATTTAGCAAAATTAGAGGAACAGATTTCAAGTTAATATCTACAACTGCTGTAAATTAAAATCAAAAACCAAGAATCAAACGAAAAAGTTTAGATAATCACCCTTGAATGCACGTATTTAAATTTCAAGGAGAGTACAAGAATGAAAAAAGGAGATAACAAAAGTGTAAACAGACTCCAAAACTCCCTGATTCTCTTCTTTGATCTTTCATCTTTTTTCATTTTTATTATTTTCGGAAATTATCAATATTATTATTATTATTATTATATTATCATTATATTATTATATTATTATTATATTATCAATATAAGGTGGATCGAGTTCAAAATTCACTATTTCTCTTCACAATTATTCACAGAATGTGAATAAATTATTTTTCTCCAAATATTACCCCCATAAGTCGGTTTTATAGGGTCTCAAAAAACCCCCATGACTGAAAAAATGTGTTGTTCGAGTTTTTGGCACTAATTATGATTTTTTTGCGCTTTTTCAACGTAGATTGTTCTAAATACATGAAATGCTACTTCATGCTGATAATTAAATGTTTATTTGAGTTGTATGAAAAATAAATTATTATTTTTAGCACCTTTCTCTTAGAAAAGAGTTAGAGAGTCAAGGTTTTTTTCTGAATTTTTCAACCTATTTTCCACGTTTTAGTTTAAGCGAGGTAATAAATCAATTATATTTACCAAAAAGAATTGTCTAAACAATTTGTTAGTTATTATAACAATATTTTCTTAGAATAACGCCACAAATTTGCGGGTTTTTCTGAAATTTTCAACTTTTTGTCCACTTTTCACTCGAAGTAAGTAATTATTTTATTATGATATTTAATTTAATGTAATAAAGATAAATTTTTGAAACAAATTAATATTGTTGATGGCTTTCTCTTCTTTCAATAGTGCTAAACAGTTGCGGTTATTTTCTAAACTCTTAAGCTTTTTGTTCAGCTTTCACTTAGTCAGGTGAGTTAACAAACATGCCTATTTAAGCAATTAATTTTTGTTTTTAACCATTTTCCCTTAGATGAGTGCTAGAAAGTTATCTTCTTTTCTTAAGCGTTTAACTTTGCAGTGAATGGAATTTGAAAGAAATTCAATTAGATTGAATTAGATTGGATTGATTTACTTGTTGGTTATATAAGATTGTTTTCTATTTGAAATACATTTTTTTTAAATATCAATCATTATATTTTTGTTTACAAATTCATATTTTTAGGTCGAAAATTCAACTCTGGTTGATAGTCGAACTACTTTCTTCGAACTTCAATTTTTGCGCTGAAGATCCATTATTTTGGTAGAAAATTCGAAGTTCAAATTTAACTGAATGAATTCAGCTTCTTCGTTTCAAATAGTTTTTTTTGGACATTAGGAGAAAAACAAAAATAATTTACCTAAAACAATACAATACTATTTAAAATGTGATTCTCTCTAATGTGTATTTATTAGTTGTGCACAACTAAAAAGGTAAAGCAAAGTTGAAGAAAAGATAGCCATAAGCAATAATATTTTTGTATAAACAATTATTTTTGTTAAATTAAATTAAATTACATGTTAACTCACTCCAGGTGGAAAGTTGGCAAAAAGTTGAAACTTCCAGAAAAAACTGCAAGTTCCTATCATTGAGCAATGAAAATATTATTAGCAATGATGCTGAATTGTTTGAACAATAATTTGTAACATGAATTATTAATTACTTCAATTTAAGTGGAAAGTGATAAAAAGTAAAAAATTCCAGGAGAAAATCGCAACTATGTAGTATTAATCTAGAAGAAGATAGCTGTAAATATTCACAATTTTGTTTAAACCATTGTTTTTGTTAAATTACAATAGATGAATACTTGCTTCAAGTAAGGAGTGGATAAAAAGTTGAAAATTCCCGAAGTTATAATCCATACCAAATTGTTTAAACAATCCTTTTTGTAAATTGAATTGATTATTACCTCGCTTCGACTGAAACGTGGAAAATAAGTTGAAAAATTCAGAAAAAAACCTTGGCTCTCTAACCCTTTTCTAAGACAAAGTTGCTAAAAAAAAAAAATTATTTAAACAATTCAAATGAACATCTAATTATCAGTCTAAAGTAGTATTTTATATATTTGAAATAAACTGCGTTAAAAACCACTAAAAAATTATAATTAGCGTTAAAAACTCGAAAAACCAATTTTTCACTTATGGGGGCTTTTTGGGACCCTATAAAATCGACTTATGTGTGTTATATTTGAAAAGTCATATTTTATTTGCATTCTGTGACTCATTGTGAAGAGACATGATGAATTCCGACTTCGATTTACCTTATAATATTAGGAATTCTGAATAATATTTACAAGCACGTTTTTTTTCTTA
>WSXT02247991.1:0-15233 GCA_011762715.2 Neuroterus valhalla | reverse complement strand
ATTTTAAATTACTAGATTTTCAATCATTGTGTTTAAACTATTCGTACTGATTTTATCTCTAATACATTATTTTTATCGTTGATAATTTTTATATTTATCATGTACGTACATTGCTTAGTCAAAGATATTTAAAACTCTAAGGTTCTATAAAAAATAGCGATTCTTGTAATCGATTCTTCGGAATTGATTCTTGCCCTTAGGAATCGTGCTCAGAATCAGAATCGAAAGTTTGTGAGAATCGATTCTTGCCTTCAGGAATCGTACTTAGAATCAGAATCGAAAGTTTGTGAGAATCGATTCTTAGGGATCGATTCTTTTCTAAGGAATCGCCCATCACTACAGGAAAAAGAGATATTGCGCAGGAAAGAATTATCAAAGAATCGAGGCATCGATTCTTGGCATGAAGGATCGATTCAGTCAAAGTATCGAAGATGGAGAATCGATTTAAAAGATCGATTAATCGGACCCACTGGATTGATATTTGCAGAATCGAATCGAGATCGAACATTCCTAGTCACAACGCGTAATGAGCCACATGAGTGTAATCTTCGGAATAGCATACAGCATATGATTGTATATTCCAAGGCCGTAGCTACATGGGAGCAAAAGAGGTTTGAACCTACCCCGAAATTTGCGACAAGGCCAATGGTCATATCAAAGACATATATAGAATATCAGTGTTTCAGTGAACTCTGTGAGAAAAAATGTGATAACCTACCCCGAAAATTTTTTCTAGCTACGGTCTTGGTATATTTTATATATTTCAATTAAATTTATATAATATCAGTGTGAAAAAAGTTAATGTGCGAACCTACAGAAATTCTAAATTATTCTTACCTCCATTTGAGGAACAAATGGAGGTAAGCATGATTGGATCAGGAATGTTTTTGAGGTATAGTTACATTATTCATAATTCTTTGAGTCACTTTTTTATTTTTAATAGAATATTATGGTGGAGATACGTTTCGATTGAACAATTTGTAAAATTCAATGCCCAACTATCAGATTACTTTTCCAGAAATGTTCACTAAGGATAAAAAAGATTTCTGAATAGAGATCGTGTTGGAAGACATAGTTCCTTGAAATGTATCAAATATGACAAATTCAGTGATACTGGAGCGTTGAAGGACTTTCCAGAAGAGTTCTTAGGGTTTGAGGGTAAATATTTCTCAATTTAGTTCTGTTTTCTTCTAAATAGATTGTTACGCTGTTAGGTTTTTTGTTTGGTGGAGTACTTCATTTTTTATCGTTTAACTTTTTCGAATTAAGGCATTTTAAAGAATGTATGTAATTAATTACAGTATTACACTTAATATTCGAAATGAGAATTCTTCGCAAAGCATTTTTATGAATCTAAAGTTTCATCAAATTCGCAACTACTGGGTATCATCACTTGAAAATTTTCACCTCTCGTATTGTCGCGCACCGAGCACCCATCTCATATGTATACATTACCCCAAATAAAAAGGTTATACGCTATTTTACCCGCTAGCCATTCTAAGAAATTTTTCCCATCGTTCTGAACGATTTATAAGGTAATGCATTTTTCTTTTGGCTATATTATAGTAATAGAATCTTTTCCGAATTTGCAATGAATATCCAATTCTTGTGGGCCCATTTGATCAGAAAATCATGGAATACGCACAGAATTCTTTTTCCCCCTTACATTTTTTTAATATTATCAAGCTTTGAACATTTTCCACTTGCTCGCCTATCTTCAATTTTCAACTCAGAAGTAAAAATTCATTTAATTTCACGTTGCCTAAAATATTTGACACTTCGATAATTTTATTGAAGCAAGAAAAAACTCCTTCTTATATGCTTTTCAGAGTTCTACTTTTATTCGCAATTACAGTGAAGCAGGTTAGGAAATATTAGCTCCTAATTTTCAGGAATAGCATTCGTAAAGGTCAAGCCGTTTTGAGTTCTGATCCCTTTCAAATTGATATTAATTATTGCAGACAGTCTTGAGCAGGACTTAAGACGGCTGCATAGAGCATTCTCAAGTGCTAACATCGACACCAATGCTTTCGAACAGAGTTGCTTTAGTGATAGG
Source organism: Neuroterus valhalla (assembly GCA_011762715.2). NCBI lineage: Eukaryota > Metazoa > Arthropoda > Insecta > Hymenoptera > Cynipidae > Neuroterus > Neuroterus valhalla. The sequence continues at coordinate 13,177 of WSXT02247991.1, read as the reverse complement.
GAAATATCAAATTCTAACAAAAGTATGACATATGATCCTAAATGTGCAGAGACGGCCAAGTCGCTTTTCAACCTAGCGAAAAGAATTTATCCTGCTAAGAACAAGGATAAGAATGGTAAATCAGCTTCTTTTCATTTTCAAGGTTTGAGTTATCTATTGCATTGAATTGGATGTTCGCGAATTTGTCTTGGAAATTTTTACAAAACTTCGAGAACATGAACGGAAATGTGGACTGGAAAAATGTCTTATGAAGTGTTCTAGAAATATGCGTGGTAATCTTAATTTTTTTTATTTATACCTATTAATGTTGAATCGCGTGATACACGTTTGACTGCCAGTTATTAGTATACATATTTAGAGGAATATAACTAAAGTTACAATTCTTCATTGTTTACAACCTCAATAAGAAAAAAGTAAATTTTGAGGGGCGTTGAGTTGAAAATGTTCAAATGAGAAGAGCAACAATTTTTCATCATTTTCAACTTAGTAACTATCCCGGAAAACCCTTATAAATTTGAATTTTGAAACTTTTTCTTTTTGGAAATTTAAATTAAAACATATTTTAGTGTAAGAAAAATTGCACATCACTTGGCTTTCGAAATAAATTAACCTCAAAAGATTCATTGCTACGGGCTTCTTATCTAAAATCTTACAATCCCAAAGTATTTTTTTTTTATCAAGCATTGGTTCAATTATTGCTTAAGCTATACAAAATAATGATTTCAAACCGATGGAAATAAAATCAGGATACTCTCCGAACATTCAAAACATTTCCGACTTCTTTCGTTAAAAAACTCAGAAGGTTGAAGACTCGACTTATAGTTGGAAGGAACAAACCGTAACTTATTTTTCAATTAGGCAGCCATTAATGCTTTCAAGTGATGAAGATATGTGGAACCAATCAACCGGGGAAGAAATAACCTGAATTGATCGTTGGATATTCGCTCAAATTTATTATTTCACTCTGTTCTAAAATTTTAAAGATTTTAAACATATTCGAAAGTATTTCAGAAATTTTATGTTGAAAATGACTTTGATTTACAATCAGTTACAAACTTGTAACTAATTAAATGAATTCAGCTCCCAGCGTCTAAGGATTCTTTAAAGAAAGAAAATATACTACCTTCAAATATTGAATCTGAAATTTTTGAACTATTAAGGTTTCGAATACTGAAGAAACACAATTCGCATGGAAAAAATGAAAAACAAGAAACATGAATGTTAAGGCAACCTCTGGAACCTCTTCCTCCTCTTTTCTTATCTTAAGTTTGAAAAAATATGAACAAAGAGAAGGAAGGGGTTTTGAAGGTTTGGTTCCTGTTTGTATTTACTTTTCATTTGGATGTTTTTTGAAATTTCAGAATGGAAATTTGACGGTGTTTTTTCAAATTTAGACGTTGGATTCTTCGTTTTTACTCTGATATCCAGAAGTTTTATATATCGATTTTATGATGTTCTCATTACGTTTGTGCTTTTCTACGTTTTGTTTGTTTCTCTCAGATGGAGTATATGTTCCTCCTCGCGAATCGGGGAAAATCTTTAAATGACGCCAAAGGCACGTTGTTCTCTTCGAGTATTTCAAAAGACGTGCAGCTTTAATTCAGTGGAACAGGCAAATCTTGTAGAGGAGTTTCAAAATATTACTTTTCTGCTACAAAATACTATCAATGCCTGCAAAGTATGTTATACTGTTTCGTATTAGGTTTTATAATTTTATGGTGAATATATTTTAATTTTTAATACGATTTTAGGAGTGTTGTTGGAAACTTTGAAAGACTCTGTCAACGGAAGATACCACTTAAAAAGAACAGATTTTCAGTATTTTCTGGGTTCCAGGGTGATCTCCGGCACCTTGGTGCACCAGTAGTCAGCCAGTACTGCCCCAGTATTGTCAGTCAGTACTGCGCCAGGAGCGACACACCTGTACCGCCAAGCATTACAAGCCAGTACTGGTACAGTACTGGCTCAGTACAGCCAGACAGTACTGGGACTCCGGCAGGCTGTACTGGGCCAGTGCTGGGCCGTTCGTGTATTTCCACCCGGGTAGTTCGTTTTATTTCGGTAAGGACGTTACTAGCATCTGCAGCTCATGACGGATTATACCTCGGGTAATTTGATATTAAAACTGCTTTTCTGTGTGGGAAATTAAAAGCAATAATTCATATGGAGCAACCTAAAGGTTTTAATGATGGGAGTAGGCGAGTTTGTAAACTACAAAGAAGTTTATACGGATTTAAGCAGGCGCCGAGATGCTTGACTGAACATTTCACTAGCTTTGTTAAGAAAAACGGATTTCTAAAAAGTACAGCTGATCCCTGTATCTATGTTTATTCCGAGGGTGATATGAGAATGTACTTGGCTATATGTAGCTGATGGATTCTTGGCTGCCAAGCAATGCAAATTGCGTTTCTACGCCAATAGAAACCGGATGGAATGTGACTGAGTGTGAGAAAAAGAAGTGTATAGCTCCATATAAAGAGGCTGTTTGGAATCTGATGTTTTTACACGTAGTCAGTAGACCGGACATTGGATTTGCAATTATTATTGCATCAAGAGCTTTAAAGAATCCAGATGAGGTACACTGGTTACTTGTAAAACGAATAATTAAGTATTTAAAAGACACTGTAGATGTAGGCTTACATTGTAAAACGGAAGTATTTGAAGTATACAGTGATGCTGACTTTGCTGGAGATAAGCAGACTCGGAAATCAACAAGCGGAGTTGTTCGTATTTATGCAGGCGCTGCAATTATTTGGCAAAGTAAACGACAACAATGTGTAGCGTTATCCACGACCGAAGCTGAGTATATAAGTGCAGCTTCAGCTGCTAAGGAAATTGCTCGGTTAAAAAAATTACCTTCCGAATGTAAAAAAGATAGTGAAAATTATGTTTTATACATAGACAATATGAGCGCGCTGTAATTGATCAAAAATCCAGAGTTTCACCAGCGAAGTAAGCACATAGATGTGAAGTATCACTTTATACGTAACTTGTATGAAAAGGGAGAATTGAACGTAGAGTACGTTTCGACTGATAATCAAACGGATGACGCATTTACGAAAGCTTTAGCGAAGCCAAGATTTTAGTTTTTGAGATCAAAATTAGGTCTTGTGAGAAACACTGATATTATAAGCAAACTGATCTGATTTCTTTTGAAAATGCAGAGTTATAGGGAGAGTGTTGAAGTCTGCGATCATTTGAAATAAATTTTACTTAGGAAAACTCTGCAAGTGATTATATCTATATTTATTACCGAATATTCTTTTAGCGAAAGTTGGGATTAATGGGCTCATAATGAGCTTGATGTAATCCGCAAGTCAGTCGGTCGGACGCACGAGAGCGTCTTAGATAACAGCGCTGATTGTAATTTCCATTCTCACTCATATCCCAGTGAATCTTATTTTCTCAATATTATTAATAAACGTTGTGTTTTTGCTTGAACTGTGGTTTTTTATTGTGTTTACCTCAATAACAAATTTCTGACTTTTCGAACTGTTGAAAAAAGGTCAGAAATCTCACCAGATTCCAGAATTTTTTTTTTCATTCCGAAGAATGAAGTGTAGCGACATTTAGTTCCAAAGTTGCCTGAAACGAAACAGATCACTGCTCAATTTGCAAGTGACAATGGTCTCAGGGTAGATAAGGGAAAAGAATAAATTTATGTTTCAGAGACACCATCCAGATTTGTTTCCTTCCTACGAACAGCACATAAAGTTGAAGCAAAATGACAAAGTTTTAGGAAATGCACCGTCTAAAAACAAAAGGAAATTTTCTCAACAACAGCACGATAACAATGTAACGACGTACATTTTGGATAGCATGGCTACTCTATCAACTGTAGACATGCCATATTTTCGAAAAATTATTGACGGTAACAATAGATGTATGTTCTGCAACCTATTGAAGAATTCAGTGAATTCCTGAATGAAAACCAATATGATGGAATTTTTGGAAACCAGAATGTTTGGTAGTCAAAGTTGTTACGCCGTGAATTAACTTAAATTGTTTTTTAGAAAAAGGTTCTCAGAATCACTCTAAGAACCAAGCTTTATTCCATTGAGACTGGTTCGAACGTAACAAACCTCATTTCAGAGTTCTTTTAGTCCCTTAAACCTTGATTCTACGTTGTTTTAACATAGGCATATCCTGCATATTGCAAATATTCGATATTGGTTTCTTCCCAATTTATAATACGTCGGTCTGCAGCTATACATAATAATATGTTTTCAGTGTCGTCTAAAGTAAGTCGTACTTGTCGCATTGTGTTCTATTTCTGTGTTTAACTTTAAAACATCGTGGTTATCATAAACTTTGCAATTAAGCCCTGTTATTACAGTTGCTTTCTTAATTTCTATTTTTCTTGGGTTTTTTCGCATAAAATATGAAGATTGATTTTACTCATAGGAATTACAATATATCCATTTGTTATTGGGATAGGAGTTTCTGAGTGTAACAAATAAGGTGAATGATTCAATTTACTTTTTTCTTTAGGTTTAAATGTACTAGATTCACAGGTATGAGTGTCGATGAGTTTTATGTCAGGTTGGTTGTATTCATCAATTTGTGTACATTACTGGACTGTTATTAGATTAGTTGGTATGTAAGGGTCCATGTATTTTATCACATATTCATGATTAGGAATAATAGACATATAGAGGTTGAGGATCTTTTTGGAATGTGGGTAATATGTTGAGAGGATCCTTCATCCTTTTCCAAGGCAGGGACTTGAATTATGTATGTAAATATTCCCTTAATTATTGCAACTTTAATTTTACTAAAATCGAGTAAGTGTTGATAATTTTCTTCACTGTTATCGAAGTGATGACGTGTTCTATGTGAGTGTTCAAAATCTTGGATTGTTTGTTTAAGCATTGCAGGAGTAAGGATTTGGGGATGGAGGATGTCATGCTTTCCATCTGCAATAGCGTTTATTGCCGTATCCATATCTTTAGTGGTTTCATCGATCATTTTAGCAGGAGTAAAGAGTTTGGAATTCATATAACTGTCTCTTGAGTTTTGTATTGGTAGATGATGAATCCAAAATCATTTTGCTTATCTTTGTATCGTTGGACATAATATTTGCGAGTGAACGATTATCGTTGCAGATTTTGCCGAATTCTTTATTTATATGTTGTAAGTCTGAATCAAATGGAGAACCAAATAAAGTTTAAGAGGTATCACCAATAAAGTTTACTAAGCCTCTTTTGATTCCTTGTGCACCAAATAATTTCTTTAGCATATTTTCCTTTTGCGTTATTCTGTAGAATCTGTTTTCTTGTTGGGGTGTATATTTCTTGTTACATGCTGTTCTAATTCAACTAATGGTTTTACTAAATGTGGAAGTTTTTTCCTGTTGAAGACATGTTGATACCAATAATAAACTTCCAAGCTTCATGGTACATGTAAACTTTAGATGTTTCTTCTATGTAGATGTTTCCGTTTATTGGCGTCAGTGTGTAGTTTGCGATAGTTGCTGCTACTAGGACCAGCAATGTCATTAGAAGATTCGTCGTCATCTGTAATACATGGCATCGCGTTATCCATGTGTATACGAACAGGTTTATCTCCTACTTTTATTTCTAGATTATAATTATTTGTGATGTCAGTTATTTTGCGGCAGCTTTCCAACTAGGGTCAAGCTTTGTTTGCTTTGTCTTATATAGAATTTTAACTTTCTGTCCTATTTTATAAATAGGGTGTCTTCTAATAATATTGTCATCTATTCTCTTTTTTGTTTTTCCGAGTCCTATATCTATTCTTTCTCTAGCTCTTCTGATGTTAGTGTCATGTCTCGTTTTTCATTCATTTATGGAGTCTTTCATAGTTATGTTTGGGCTACTAGGGAGGGTTGATGGGAGATTTGGTTCTCTACCAAACGGTAGTTCAAATGGCGAGTAGTTCGTCGTTTCATTTATCATCGTATTTATGACAAAGTTGATGTATCTGAAATTTTCGTTCCATCCTTTGGTATTTTCTGCACAGGATGTTTTGATCAAGTTTGTCAATGTGGAATGCATTCTTTCAATGTTACCATTCGATTGGGGGAGGAATGCGGTAGTTTTAACGAGTTTCATATCTAGAGCTTCTTCGAAAGTTTTCATCAAATTAGAGATGAAGTTTGTGCCTTGATCAGTTAAGATGGAATTTGGTGCTCCAAATATATAAATATAATTTTCTATTAAATTTTCAATCATCGTTTCTGAAGTTGATTCTTTCATAGGCATGAGAATTGTGTAACTTGTCAATCTATCTCGGAGACTCAAGATATACTTGTTTCCATTCTTCATGGGAAGTGGACCGTAAGTGTCGAGAGCTATTTTGTCATTAGATTGCATTGACATTTCGGGGAATATACTTCTAGCTTGATTTTTTATCCGTTTTGTTTTTTCTAGTTGATATATGGAGCATTTCCTAGTAAAATTTGTTAAGTCTGTATCCAGATGAGTCCAGTGTCCTAGCTTTCTTGCTCTATCGAGTGTTTTGTGTTCTCCTAGATGTTCTCCGTGAAGTTCTTTCAAGATAGCTCTTTTCTCGTTTATTGTTAACCCTCGTTTATTAGTCGAACATATGTAAAAATCTTTCTGAGTATTGCAGGTAGCAAAGTTAATGGGTCATCGAAATTTAATCTGATTATTGCATAACCTTTTTTTATTTGCGAATCTTTTTCCTCTGCTATGTAGATAAACCATTTCTTTTTGTCGTATTTTTCTAATCCGTTTCTATTTATACTTCTTCATGGTTTACTGATGGCACTGGGTTTCAATTCAACGTTTTCTGGTTCGGTCATTTGTTCTTCATCTTCAATATAATCAGTGTAGTGCAGATCGTAGTCAGGGTCGGATTCCGTATTCGATTCTTTTGATTGTGACGAGGAGTTTTGTTCTTGTGATATTCCTGCATTTTCCATAACTTCTTTAAGAATATTTGGGAACATGTGTGAAAGGCGATCGGCGACTTCATTCTCTTTACCTTCTACGTATTCGATCTCATGGCGATATTCTTCCATACGTAATATCCAGCGGAGGAACCTTGAACTTGGATCCTCCACATCGTGAAACCACACTAAAGCCTTGTGTCTTTTTCAAAAGTGGTGTAATTTTCTTCGGCTTCGTTTACTGTGCGTGAAATTAACAAGCAGCGATGCCCGTTTTGACTTAATACTGCGCCCAGACCAAGGTTTGGAGCGTCGGTGGTAAGAGTAAATGTTTTCTTGAAATTAAGGAATCTCAAAACTGGTGCACTTGTTAGTGCATTTCCCAAGTCGTAAAAGGCTTTTTCACAATATGTCGTCCAGTCGAAGATTGTATCCTTCTGGGTTAGTCTTGGTAAAGGTTTTGCTATTGTCGACAAGTTTCTCATAAACTTACAATAATAACCTGCCGGACCCAAAAACCTTTGAACGTCTTTTAAAGTTTTCAGAGTTTTAAAGTGTCTGATCGCTTCTATTTTTGCCGGGTTTGGTTTTACACCGTCAGGAGTAATAGGACCTAGATATTCCAGTTCTGGTTTGAGATACTCGCATTTTGTTGGTTCAAGTTGGTGACCCAATTCTTATACACGATGGAGTACAAGTTGTAAGTTCTGATTATTTTCCTGAAGGGTACATGCAAAGATGACTATATCACCTCTGTGCACAAAATAATTCTATTATATTCAAAATGGCCCTTAGTTGTAAAAAATGCAGTGTACTTTTTACTATCTTCCTTCATTGGAATCTGGTGGAAGCCTGCGCTGAGGTCAAATGCCGAAAAGAATCTTGCCTTCCCCAATTGGTATAAAATGTCGTCAATCATCGGCGGAGGATATGCATCCTGATCTGTATCTTTATTCACTTGCCGATAATCGATAACCATTCCGAGTTTATTTCCTTTCTTAGGCACAACCCATCAAGGAGAATGAAAAGTTGATTGTGATGATTGTTTAATTCCCAGTCATGCGATAATTAATTTTTTTCGTTTCCGGACCGGTCTAGAGTGTATCGACGTCACTCTTTCATATCTAATCTTCTTTGGGAGAATTATCGGTTTGTTTCCATAGTTGAAATATAGCACGTGCAACTCATGATTTCTAACTGAATATAGTTTATCAGGTATTGCTTCATGGGTTCCTATCCAAATGCTTTGTTCATTTACTTGACTATTGATTTTACAAATGGTTGCGGTTTTACTTTGTAACTACGTTCCTTCCTTGATTATAGGCGTTTCTTCTTTTTGACAACTAAATGTTCTAGTATGATTGAATATTTACTGAATTTACTTAAAAAGGGTTGACCAATAATGCCTTCTTCTATACTTGGGAACTCTCTCTGAACGATATGAAATAAGTGTTTTTTATCGAAGAAGTTCATATAACATGCTTCGTTGGATATGTGTTCATCGTTTTCCATTAGGAATTTTTTATAGAATTTGAATTTGGGAATGTATGGAATGAGGTGTTCTTTTATAATGTTGATGGCAGCTCCTGTGTCTAACAATAATCGATATTCTCGTCCAAGTCTTCGTCCTTGTATTGCTGTCAATTCTCCGCGAATTTCTGAGATTCTACTTGGTCGAAATATCCTTTCTGAACTGTCCATTCTTCCTGAGTCATTTCGGATTGATCAACGTCCTCCGGAGAATTCTCTAAAATATTTTTTTCGTTCTGTATTTGGTGTATTCGAGGGGGTCTCTTTATGTTTTGGTCTAAGGGAAAACCTCGGGGTTTTACTTGGCATTGTGATGTGAAGTGTCCCATTCTTCCACATTTATGGCAGCACACTTTACTTATATCTATAGAAGTATTTTCAATTGGTTTGTAGCCAGTAGTGTTAGCGAAAGGTCGAAGGATCATAGGTGGTTTCATAAAAATTTTTTGTACTGGTCGCTGGATTACTGTGGGGCGAAAGGGTTGTGATTCTCGAATTCACATTTCAGATTCAGCTGCATAGTTTTGTGCTTCTGATGTATTCTTGGGTTTCAAGGGTCGAACTTGTAATCCAATTTCCCTTTCTAGATCCGCCGAACACCCAAACGCGCGAAAAGCCATCACGCACAACGGGTCAACTGCGATCACCTCGCAAGGTCACGCGACCCACATCGCGAGCAGGGGCTCGGAGAGCAAAAATAAGCTAAATTTTGAAAAAAAAAATACAATTAAATATATAATAAATTTTTTATATATAATACAGAAATCCACTGGAAGGTGTCACATTGATACGTATACTAGCATTTAAATTAGACGAAACTAAGGTCAGGCTATATCAAATACATGATGCCAAATCCTAGGGATATACGGAGCGACCAGGATATTTTGGACTTGGAAGGTGCAACGGCACTTCCGAATCCAAGCATGTATACAAATATCGTCACAACGAGACCGATTATTATTAGAAACAAGGTCTTGCTCACACTTCAAAATACGGGAATAATCTTAAAAACTACTATTGAGTCAATGGGTCGCGGTAGGGGCTCCGGAAAAAATTTTAAAGAAATCCCTAGAATGGGAAATAAATTATTAACGAAACCAGACAAAGTGTGACTGTTGAAAATAAAACCAAAGACGATGGTTTAAACCCAATTGACAATACACTCTTTTGGGATAATCAGGATCTAAATTTAAGTTCAGACGAGAATGACGTGACAAGACAAAACACACAAATTCGCAACGAAACGTACGACCATGACTCTTTCTAGAGGACCACACACAGTTCCTCAAAAAACAGACGAACTTTCAGGAACATTAGAATATAATGAATTCATGAAATCGCCATGTGAAAGATTTTGCAGGGAAAGGGAAGAGAGACTTAGAAGCCTAAAACAAAATTTAAACCCTGCAGCCCATAGTTCTTTTGTAAATGAAACAGAACTTACCGAACCTATTTATGGAAAAAATAGAAACGTATTATGAAATAGACAGGTACTCCACCCACCCGTTATCCTATGGATAGCCTAACCAGAACATCACGAATGTGGACGCTAATGGAATTCCCGGCAAAACAATCAACCCTGTCCAATCACAAAAATTTAAAATTGCCGAAGCCCACGGAACGAATCCCACAAAAGATATCCCTTGCCTAATGAGCATCCTTAAATCAAAAAATTCCAACCCCTAGAGAGTCAGCTTTGCCAGAACAAGATAGAGAGGAGAAGAGTCCACGAACACCTAATGATATGCCCGGCGATAGACTGGCTCTTCCGGAGGGCAGCAGAAACGCCGGAGACGGAACTATAATACCACCCCCACCGCTACGTCCGAAGGATTATACATAATGATAGGATAACCTGGGGACAAACACTTTCCGAAACAGCCCAGGACATGGACGAGGAGGAGAAGGCAAGAGAGGAGAGGAAAATCACTTTGGAGTGGAGGGATCTGCGTATGAGGAGATAGAGGGAGGATGAGGCGTAGCGCAAGAAGCTACAAGTGAATAACGCAATACAAAAAATCGAATTAATGGACACCAAGCCAAGTAACGATAGGGGGAGGGGAACGGCGAACCCCACCCCAAATCAGAACCTTAAGAAATCATAGACCACACCTCAACGCTAATAATGTACCACCTAAACCTGTAATCACTAACGATTATCAAGATTCAAATAAAAAAGATCACGAAAATTCATCTGAGACCCACTTATAAACCCTCTTTCTTTTCTTTCATAACTTGATTATAGTAGATTGCAACCAAACACGGACGGAACTAGGTATGTTCGATCTCGATTCGATTCTGCAAAGATCGATCCAGAGGGTCCGATTAATCGATCTTTTGAATCGATTCTTCATCTTCGATCTTTTGACTGAATCGATCCTTCATGCCAAGAATCGACGCTTCGATTCTTTGATAATTCTTTCCTGCGCAATATCTATTTTTCCCGTAGTGATGGGCGGTTCCTTAAAAAAGAATCGATTCTCACAAACTTTCGATTCTGATTCTGAGTACGATTCCTAAGGGCAAGAATCGATTCTCACAAACTTTCGATTCTGATTGTGAGTACGATTCCTGAGGGCAAGAATCGATTCTCACAAACTTTCGATTCTGATTCTGAGTACGATTCCTAAAGGCAAGAATCGATTCCAAAGGATCGATTACAAGAATCGCTATTTTTTATAGAACCTACGAGTTTTAATTAGGCAATGTACGTACATGATAAAATAAAAAATTATTAACGATAAAAATAATGTATCAGAGATAAAATCAGTACGAGTAGTTTAAACACAATGATTAAAAATCTAGTAATTAAAAATACATATAAATTAGAAAAAATTGAAAGAAATTCTTATTTTTCGCTATCATTTGTTCTAAAAGTGATGGAATTAGGAAATATTAACACTGTCACTTCTTCTTATATATTTCATTTATAGATCTTTTCAATTACAATTGGATCAAAATTTTTATATAAAAAAATTCCAAAATTGTTCGCGAATGCGGAACAAGCATTTTGAATAGCAAAACTTATTACATTTAAAATTTGTTTTTGAACTCGAGAATCGCTAAAACCCATGGACGATGCGAATAATCTTAGAAAAAGATTATGTTGAACTGCGCAAAAAAATGATTTTCTGAAGTTAAAATTATTTGCAAGTATTATAAATAGTACAAGTCATAAAACAAAATCACAATTTTCATCTGATTCACAAAGTTGACCGAAGAATTCTCGATGTTCTCGATCGTAGAATTCACCGGGAAAGGGAAAGACAGTGAATAAATCAGAAATTCACCTCGTTTTGATTTGCACTCTATTCGGCTTTTTCAGCAAGTTTTCGGAGAAGTCGGCTGAACCGTCAACCGCTGGAATAAACGCGCATCGCGGAATTGAAAACGTCGATTCCAATAAATTAAGAATCGATACCCAAAGAGTCGACAAACACAAGAATCGGAATCGAGTCCTCAGAATCGCATACTCAGGAATCGAGCCTGAATTGCCCATCACCATTTTCCCGCGCTTGCATGACATCTCCACCAACCTCCTCTAATCGTAATAGAAACATTAGAAACAAATATAACTCCACCGAGATACAACAGACATATTTCGCGCGCATTCCCATGATACCTTCCTATAACAAAAGACAACGGCGGCGGCAATGCAGAAAACGGAAGACACTAGACAATGGGCCAATTATATTCACCTAGTAATTTATAGAAGCCCTGCCATTGGCTGAAATGTCTAGTATTTTTCACGTTTTACTCTACGCCGCCCTTTTCTGCTCGCATGGTTGATGGGACAGCATCTTCATCTATCGCGTAATAAATTTGGCTAGAGCAAAGCTGGATTTCCACGCTGAAATATATAATATAATATCTTATTTAGAAACGCAATCTATTGTTCTATTTCATTCTGAGGAATAATTAATATGGTGATAAATACTATTCTATTATAAAAAAATAATTCAAAATAGACTTCGTCTCAGAATTGTTAAAAAGAATTGACTACTATTGAAATTGAACGATTTTTGCTAGATCGATTCCTAGGGTTCGAGTTTTTGGGTGAATCGATTCTGGAGGAACAATCTGAAAATCATTTCAAGAATCGATCCTTCCTAAAGAATCGTACATCTCTAGACGGAACTGAAGAGCGGACTCTAAAATCAAAGGTGTATACGAAAACCCTCACGGAGGGGGGGGGGCGGTCTAACAGAAATGTCACGTGAGGGAGGCAGCCCGGCACGGTCCTGCATGAAGGGATTGCTCGGTCGTGCCCGAGGCGAGACGGAACCGCCCGAGGGGTCCCGAGTCCTCATTTCGTTCGGACCATCGCCAGAGCTCACAGACCTGAAACGCCGCAACGATGCCCCACGAGGGGAATCTTCCCCGCCAGTCGCCACTCATCGGCCGCCTGCCTTTGCCCCTTAGCCTCCTCAACCACAAAGTCCCATCGGTCCCGTCTATACTCTAAGTCTGTCTATATCTAATTATCTATAGTCGTTTGTTTCTGCCTTTCTCGTTCCTCACCTTCTCTCTCAATTCTTAATTTTTCAGGCGTATTTCGTAAGCATTATAGAAATTAGGATATTTTATTATTTGCTGCGCCAGAATTGGAATTTGGAATGTTGTTTTTTTTTTGGATTAATACCTAAACTATGCATCTCATGAGCAAAAAATTTACTTTAATATATTCGTTGAAAATTATTAATATTTCCGGCTTGAAAATTCAACTGTTCTGTGGAAGATTCATCTTCATAGTTGAGAATTTCTCCAATTTGT
>WSXT02247980.1:0-15234 GCA_011762715.2 Neuroterus valhalla | reverse complement strand
TTAAATGTGACAACATTTTTTTATCACTTTTTCATTTTTCTTATCAAAAATATAGATTGGATTGAAAAACTTCATATAAAAAAAGTTCCGTCTTGTCAGTATCTACAAGCTCATATTCTTTTTAATTTAATTTTTTTAGTTTCAAAATTTCGATATCACAGGACGTTTGGACAATACTTTTTAACGTTTTCGAGCGCTTGTCCCCTTATTGCATCCGGACCCTCAATTGAGGCCAATCCTAAAATTTCGAACGTGATTGATTCCTTTCGTTTACCCAGCAAAGGAAGGCAGGAAACCCGACCAATCATAGTCAAAATGGCAAACTATAATGCTCGATCCAATGTGATTAAAGCAAAAATTGTCAGTAGAAAAAGCTTAAATACAAAGGGAATTTTTGGTGCGCTGGGTAGTTCAGTAGTCAATATCAATAGCTGGATCAAGTGATTCTCAGAAAGGACTACAGGAGCCTAGTAACACTGATCTACCAAAATCTGAACTCATCTCAACACTCTACATGCAATAAACCATTATTCAATCGGACCATCCTTCAAGCGCTTTCATTATCACCGGAAATCACCTAATCACAACGAGCAACTCATTGCCTCTAAAGGACTCTTACTTTCTGTCGGATTTGTCTCAGGTAAATATGAGTCCTGATAAGACATTTGAATCAACTTATTTTTTTCTTAGTAGAAATTCTAATTCTCAAGTATCTTTACCAAATATTCAATTATCTTCCACATCACCGTAACATTATAATTTCAAATCTTTATCCATCAGAGAGAATGAAGTACGCGACCTGTTAATTATAAATAATTAAAACATACTCTCGACGTTAGAAACTTTGCTTCATAATGAAATTCCAGATGACATATCATATCAACGGTTACAAGATGGTGCGCAGAGACCGGGAATGTATCGCAGCTAAAAAAGGTGGTGGAGTAGCAATGTAAATTACAAATCATGTGATGTTCTCTGTCATGAATTGTGATAAAAATTATACAACTAGTGATATTGTGATCAATTTAGTAGCCACTTTTGTTACTTTCAAGGAATCTAAAATTGCGATAATTACGGTCTACCGCAGCTCAAGTGCAAACGCTTCATGGTGTAATCACTTGGAGAATGAGCGTCTTGTCAAGCAGATAGAATTGGATGTTTAGGGGATTTTAATGTATTATCAATGAACGACAAATCAAGACTGGATGAGATTACAGGACCTTGCTTATTTCTTCTCGTTTACCCAGTTTATAGTGGATCCGTGAAGAACTACGAAATAGACAGCCACAAACTTGGACCTCCCATTTCTTAGTAGTCCATTGCAGATCTAAGACTGTGGCGTTACAGAGTTAGCCAGGAATTTTTTAGACCATGAAATATTCTGTGATGTAAATATACTAATAGAGTCAATATCAGGTATTTTTCGTTTTGGACGAGACTTCAAGCGAATAGATAGAGGTCTTGAAAGAATGTGGAATGACTGGGTGGCTTACGAAAGAAATACAAGCAATATATAATGGTACCAAAGCAAGTGTGAGAGTAAATAGACAACTGAGCGATTGATTTGATATTAGGCAGGGTGTTAGGCAAGGGTGCGTTATTTCCTCTTGGATGTTTGATATATACATGGACAAATGTCTGAGAATGTCTCTCTTTAACGAGGAAGGTGTTGACCTTGGGACAGTGAAAGTTCGTTAAGCAAACTGGAAACTAGCATGAAGAGCATGGGTCTTGAAATTAACGTGAATAAAACAAAAAATATTGGGTTCCAAAGTAAGGATGCGAAAATGAAATGCAATATTGCCCTTAATGCAGAGAGGATAAAACAAGTTGATAATTTCGTGTATCTTGGAAGTTTCTTCACTTCTGACGGGAAGATAGATGCAGAGATTTCTAGACGTATAAATGAGGGTGGACTGATTATTATCGGCAGTGTACGGGCTATTACCAAAAGTAAAAATGTAATAAATAAAGCTAAGATCGCGATATATAATTCTGATCTAGTACCAACTCTGCTATACGATAGTGAGACCTGGGCGTATTAGGAAGAGGACACGAGTAAACTCAACACAATCGGCATGCAATTTCTGTGTAATATGTGTGGTAAAACGCTAATGGACAAAGTGAGTAATGAGTGGGTTTCCGAAGAATATTGCGTAGAAGAAACGCTATTTGACAAGAGTGAAACAAATTTACTGAGATTGTTCGGTCAAGTTGAAAGAATGCATGAAGAACGATTTACAAAGCAAGTGTATCTAGGTAGGGTGAATGGTAGCGTACCTAGAGGTGGACCAATAAAAGGAATGGATAGAATGTGTAAATGAGACCCTAAAATAGAGAAATATAAAGAGCCGTAGATCACAAGAGCTTGTATGAAAAGATGCATGGATATGAAAGAAGCAAGAAATGTTTGCCAGGATAAGGATGTTTGTAGAAAAATTGTGTATAAGAAAAAGAGTGAAGCCTGAAACAAACGATTTTGGATACCATTAGCCTATGTTAAGATTTCGCTTAGTAGATTATTATTTTAATGTCTCTGCGAAACTCTTTGCACGGGGTATTTGATAGAGAGATCAAGAAGTGACCAGTATCGGAGCGACGTTGCACAGGTCGAGTGTATCGTTTGAAAGCAGGAACAGGGTGGACTTACTTTTGTTGTGTATTGTTTTTATCAGGTGTTACCTTTTATGTTACTGAAGTAGCCTCGCGCATATTTATTCTGATTAAAAATGGAATCAGGTTTCTTCTGTTCACAAAAAACACGCAATGAATTTTAAGACTGATCTAATTCCTCTATCCCTGCTCCCTTCTACTACACATCCTTTGCTCGAAATTTACCATGTCAACTCCACTTCCAAATCTTTCCATATCAATTCTCTATTTTCTAGTAGTACAGCGAGGCTGGAACCAAACGAGTTACGCTTACCCCGAAAGGGATTTGGCCTGATGGTATAATAATCACCATAATAACATGGAATGATTTTCTCCGTCGATCATGTGAATCGCTATTACAAGGTATTTTGTGTATGCTTGAAAGAAGGACGGCATTAACCATGATGCCCTGGTAGAAGTCAAGGCAAACCCGGCCCTGCGCAATAGCTGTTTGGTTAAAGGCTCATGTGAAACAAGCAAAAAACCTGGGACTCATCGCAGATCAGGAATGGTACAATATTAAGTTATCGGTTGCCAAATATTTGTTGGACTATATTGGATCTTGAAGCATTCTTATCAGCGCGATTCGTCATCAGCGATCTCAAAAACCAATAATGGAACATCTGTACGCAAATCCTACATAATTAACTCAAAACTTCTCACCATTTCGTATCTCGGATAATGATGCCGTGATATCAGTTTTGGTACGGATTGGTATTGGTTCTGTCTCGGGTCGCTTTGGTCTCGAAAAATGAATATATCGTATTGAATCATCTCAGGATTTTGAGAGCGGATGGCCAGATGCGAGTTTCCTACGGAATAACAGTAGAATGGTAAAGGTGAAAAGCGAGTAGACAAATTTCGAGTACCTGAAGACCAAGACTCTATCTTTGCAATGTAATATTCTGAACGTTGAAATAAACATAATGAATGAATACATTCTTCAATTTTCATTTAAATGGTGCAAAGTGTAGCAGAATGCCAAAAAATTGTTTTACATGTGATTCCGGCCACAATTTTTACTCGATTTCCAATATATTTTTTGAAAATTTAGTTCAACTCATTCCTTGACGGATCTCCGAGGCTGATCTTAGAAAGTAATCCTTTTACCCTACTTGATTTGAACATAAAGTTTCCGGAAAGAATTGTATTCAAGATAGTGTTACTTCCATAACAAAAAAATATTTCAAAATAATTTATATAAGCATGCAATTATTAGAAAAAATTAGCGAAACGAGTTTATATTCCTCATTGTTATAAACGAATTCTGTGAACAAATGTGCTGTTTCAGCGATTCCTGTGATTATAGTAACTTTTTTTTAACGTACTCCATTGGATTTACTGGTGTCAATAATTCGAGACGCCCTAACGATAGGATGCCAACGTACACGATCGACTAGATGATACTTAACAAAAAATATCAACAATAAGAAGCAATGAACAATAAACTGAGAAGTAGGAGCTAGAAAGTTCTTGCACGTGGGATTGATCAAAATGAAGCTAGAAGTTGGACAAAACTGGAAGATGATCGCTCGCTACACCAAAACAGGAAAATCACATCTCGGGGAAGCAAAGCATGAAGGTGCCAGCCAGTTCTCGCAATTAGGTAATAAGATTGTTATGCATGCGCGCGGTTCGGATAGTTTTGGGGTTTCAGAGATTGATTAAAGGCAATACCGAAAAGGAGGAGTTTTTCGGCAGTACATAGGAAAAAAACGTAAAGCCTTAAGTGAACTTGATATAAAAAAAAGTTTCATCAAAAATGAAAAAACTTCAATAACCTCCATAGAAGTAGAGTTAGTAGAGGTTTTCAGCAGTTTTGCAATATTCGCAACTCTGTGTATGCATCAAACTGTGAACTGAATCAAGCACGTACGAAGCCGAGCGCGAAGCGCGGGATGAAAAACAAACCGAGCGCGAAGCGCGAGATCCGAATGACGCGCGCCCTAGGCGCGCTCAAACTTGCGAGATGCGCGCGTAGCGCGCCATGAGAATGTACCCGCGCAGCTGGCAGATTTTTTTCTTAGTTGGTTTTGTTGGTCAAGTTGGAAACTGAAGAATTCTAAGGAGAAGTAATCCTTTTTCGTTTGAAATTCTAGTTTTTTGTTGGAAAATTTTCTGATTTGGGATGAATAACTTCATTGTCAAAAATGCAATTGTTCTCCTGAAAATTTAGCTGCCTATTTGAAAGCTGAACTTATTTGCTAGAAATTCAGTTTTCAACATTAAGATTTATCAGTTCAGTTGAAAATTTATCTATCCAGCTTGTTATTTCAGGATTACAAGTTAATTTATATCCGCGGGCACAACTATAAGGAAAACACTAGTGGAAAGAGATTTGGGGTAAAAGAATGTTTGTAAAACACGGAATTAACAAAAACAGGATTTATTAAATAAAATAGAAACTCGTTATTGCACAGTTGAAAAGAATATATGAAAGTTGAAGATTAAACAGGAAATTGATTGAGATATACGGAAAATTCAGATAATATAGGTATAGGTATAATTTAAACACAAATATTCGCACAATTCAAAGGGACGCTCTGCCGATTTTCAAAGTGATTGACGTGGGCGGTCGATGCTCTTGTCAATCACGAACTGGCGCCCAAGACGCTACCATTGACGGTCCACTCCTTCCGCTTTCACTTTTACCAGGCCCGTCGGAAAATCTCTCCAGATTTTCCGGGGGACCCTTTCAATGACGGATCATCAAGAGTAGTTGCCCTGATTACAAATTGCGTTCACGACATTCCCCCTCCTGTATTCCTGTATCATCAGGGATACTATTTCGTTTTACGAGAACGCACAATTTCGTAGATGGTCTTTTGTACGTTCCCGTGGTCGTTCGTACGTCTGCTACTCGGACGCTGCCATCCTTGCCTGGATAGACGGCCGTGATGACCCCTCGCATCGACTGGTTCTGTGGAAGCTGGTTATCCCATATAACCAATAAATCTCCAACTTCGAGATATCCGGTTCGTCGGTACCACTTTGTTCTCCGGTTGAGTGATGGTAGGTACTCCTTAACCCATCAATGCCAAAATTGGTCGTCCAGGATCTGAGATCGGCGCTACTGCTTTCTGAGCACCAGGTCGTCAGTTAGGGAAACTCCTGGTGCCCCAGGAACTTTGTCGTGTTTCTTCCACGGCATTAGAAGGTGGTTGGGTGTAATGCTCTCTGTATCAGCTAGATCATCTGAAAAATAAGTCAAAGGTCTGCTGTTCACCGAAAAGTCGGCTTCAGCAAATAATATTTGAAGGACTTACTCCTTCGGTGCTCGCTCTTTCAATGTCGTCTGCAGTGCTCGTTTCACGGCCCCCACGAGTCGTTCCCAGCTTCCTCCCATGTGCGGACTTCCTGGTGGAATGAAGTGCCACTCTATCCCGTTGATGGCAGTTTGTCGCAGTATCTCGTCCTGGTCGAATTCCTCTAGCGCTCTTCGCAGTTATACTTTTGCGCCTACAAAGTTGGTGCCGTTGTCCGAGAATAATCTGACCGGTTTTCCTCGACGACTGATCAGACGTCTCAGGGCCATGATCATAGAGTCTGTTGATAAAGAGCTTGCAAGCTCTAGGTGTATGGCTCGTATATTAAGGCAGGTGAATAATACTCTGTACCTCTTCTCGTGCCGTCTTCCTATCATCACCTGGAATGGGCCGAAGTAATCCACTCCTGTGTTGGTAAAGGATTCGATGAAAGAATCGGTTCTGATGTCAGGTAGTGGAGCCCTTTTCGGTTGTTGGGGCTTTGCCTTCCGCTGTCTGCAGGTCAAGCAATTGTACCCCTGGGCTCTCATTGCACTTCGAATCATTTTGATCCAGTGTTTGGAACAAAGATCATTGACTACTCGTTATCGTCCAATGTGTCCTGATTTATCATGGTAGAATGCAATTAGAAACTGTACCATTGGGTTTCCGCCATTCAGAATTACATGTTCTCGTACGGATTGGCTGTAAGTGTTGTTTCTGATCCTGCCATTCATTCTCAGTAGTCCATCCTCATATAGCTTTGGTGAAAGTTGCAGGATCTTCGAGGTTGATAACAGCTCTTAATTCTGCTGCAATCGCTTTTGCTCGTCCGCAAAATCCTGTTCTTGCGCCAGTTCCAGCACTTCCTTCTCACCTTTTGCGATTTCTGATACCGTCAGCTCCCTGCCTCCTACTCCCTTGCCGCGACACTTCTGTATGAAGCGCAAAACTCTTGCCATCGTGCAGATCAGTCTGGTCCATGAGGTATATCTGGAAAAATTTATAAGAGGTAGTTGCTGTTCGTCAATGAAAAGTATGAACTCTCGTTTGAGTTCCTTCTCTGCTTCTTTCGAAGCTTCTGATTTCGAAGTCTCTTTTGGCCACTCGTCTTCTTTACTTAATAAAATTCTGGACCCGTGAACCATCGACAGGAAGAATTCATTTCAAGGTGTTATGTATCCCAAGTTGCATCGTCAGCTACGTCAACCTTCGTCGGTACCCACCTCCACTCATTTACCGATGTCAACTCTAGTACCTCAGCTATGCGATGCGTTACAAAGGGCTGATACTTCCTTGCATCACATCGTATCCAGTTCATCACTGTCGTAGAGTTGGTTCAGAAGGATCGTTCCGCTATTTTCAGGGTATGCT
Organism: Neuroterus valhalla; assembly: GCA_011762715.2. Taxonomy (NCBI): domain Eukaryota; kingdom Metazoa; phylum Arthropoda; class Insecta; order Hymenoptera; family Cynipidae; genus Neuroterus; species Neuroterus valhalla. The sequence continues at coordinate 7,963 of WSXT02247980.1, read as the reverse complement.
GTCTGATGATAGTTTCGGCCAGCCTACTGTCCATCACTGCTGCCTGAAGTTTCAATCGCGGAACGGTGAGTGGTTTCAGCGGCGCTACTCTGCTCTGAAACATCACAAGAGTCGTACGTGAGCCTGCCTCTCCCTCGAGTCGGAAGTATCCGACTGCTGCAAATGCCTGTGTGCTCGCGTCGCAGGAAATGTGAAGCTGAACTTCACGCAACTCACCGATTACCAAAGCATAGCAACGTGGAATTCTCTGTTTACTCGCTGCTTTCAGATCTTCGAGAATTGTTGTCCATTTCAGCGTTAAATTTCCCGGAAGTAAGGTATCCCAGTCGAGTCCGGATCGCCAGATATCTTGCATGAGAATTTTGCCTCGGATAGTCATCACTGATAGGAGTCCCAGTGGGTCGAACACAGACATATTCAGTTTCAAGACTTCTCGTTTCGTCGGCCTTTTCTCTCCGCTCATTAAACGCCTGTCTATTCGCGGAAAGTTGACGTTAAAACTGGAAATGTCACTTTCCGGTGACCATGTGACACCTAGGACTCGAGTGAATTCTTCCTCTCCCAGGGCTATTTCCGTACCTCGCTGTGCAACAGAATGGACCGGAAGCGCACTCAAGACTTCCTCCGAATTCGACATCCAGTTCCTGAACTCGAATCCTCCTTCTTGATGAATATGCGCTACCTGTTGTGCTTTTGAGATAGCTTTCTCGATAGTATCCGTGCTGTCAAGATAATCGTCCATGTAGTGACGTTCTATTATCGCTTGACTTGCCTCTGGATATGATTGCTTATATTCTTCGGCGTTGCGATTCTTGATCTCCTGCGCAACATACAGTGATGAAACTGCCCCGAAGATCATTACCCGTATCTGTAGTGTCATCAGCTCTCCCGTCTGATTATTTCGACCTAAAAATCTCTGGCTCCCGCGATCTTGCTCTCGAATCCGTACCTAAAGGAACATCTCTCTCAAGTCCCCGCATATAGCTCGCGAAATATTGAGAGGATTCCAGTCAGTGAGTTATAGAGATCGGGTCCCTTTAAAAGTCTGTCATTGGGACTCACTCCGTGTGCCTTGGCTGCAGCATCCTAGACTAGGCGAATCTTTCCTGGCTTGCTAGGGTTCGTAACAGCAAAATGAGGTAGATACCAGGTTTGTGGGCTAATTTTCTTCCCCTCTTTTGCTGTTAGTATTCGCGCGTATCTCTTTGTGCAGTATTCCTGAATTTGTTGCTCGTACTGTGTCTTGAAAACGGGATCTTTCACAATTTTCTTTTCCAGAGTTCGAAACCGTTTCTCGGCCATCTTTCTGCTGTCTGGTAGCACTTCGTTATCACTCCTCCAGAGTAATCCTGTCTCCCAGTGATCGGCGTGTCGACGAGTAGTTCGATTCAGGATTTCATCGGCTCGTTGATCCTCCTTCGAATGTAGAGCCTTGACTCGGACATCAACACCAAAGCTATCTACGTTCCAAAATTTCTTCAGCTGTTGACCAAGGTCCTGATCTTCAGTGTGGTGGACGAGTAAGATACACTCCTCGTTAAATCCTGCCGCCATGAAGGGTCCATGTATCGTCCATCCTAAGGGGGTCAGTGTCGCGACAGGTTCGTTCGTTTCTCCAACGATGAGTTTCAATGGAATCTTCACGTGGGTGTAATCCTCTCCGATCATGATCTCGGGGGTTGCTCCTGCAGTGTCTGAAAGATCCATATCCTTCAAGTGAGCCCACTCGGCAACGTCCATCTCGACCGGTTGACACGGCAAATCAAGGTCTTCAAGGGTCCAAATATCTTTCAGATAGAACGTGTCAGCATTTCCTGTGATCTTCACTGACATTCGCCTGGAGCTAGAATCTTCGTACGATTAACACGCCCTCGTAGACCTAATCGACGCGCTAAGTCGTTTTTTATTATTGTCAAGAACGAGCCAAAATCTGAAAATGCGTGAGTGGACACTTGACCATTCGGGCCCTCTATAGTCACCGGCACGATCTTCATTATTACTCGCCGTTTATTCTTTCGAACGATGTCTATTTGCTCGACCGAGTTCACTTCCGTTTTCTCTGAAGCAGGACTTTTAACGCTAGCGTCTGTGAGTGCGGAGTTTTCGCGACGGTCATGATGCAAGAGATGGTGGTGTCCTCTAGTGCAGTTATTCTTCCCGCACTGTTTTCGCTTGCATTGTCGCATACGATGTTTATCAGATAACCATTTAAAACACACGCGCTTCCCCGTAGCCCACTCCCACCGTGCATTCACGTCCAGTTTTTCAAATTCATTGCACATCGCGATCGCATGCTTATTTTCACAATAAGCGCATTTATTTTCCTTTGATTCGCTGTTCTCTGAAAACGTAAGCAACGTCTTACCATCCTTGTTCTGCTTCCCGTCAAGAAGCGGATTGTAATATGCGCCTACTATCGCGGATTCTGCGTCGATAAAATCGGAAATACTTGTCAAAGTTCGCGGAATGTTCATGGCAGCTATCCTTTCCCCCCATCTATGCTTCATCGCTACTGGCAACTTTTGGATCAGTTGCTCGGCTAAGATGATATTTGAAAGGTATTCCGGCCGTTATAGAGCTTCTATTGTTGCTACCAAATTCGTTACCGCGGTCCCGAACTTGACGATACTGTCCGGCTTATCGTCCTTTATTTTTGGGAATTCAGCTGCACAGCGTATCAACGAATGAATCACGTGTTCTGATCGACCGAATCGTCTTTCTAAAATCTCCATTATTTTGTCGACTTTCGTTGTCATTAATAGTGACCGAACCGATTCTAGAGCTTTACCCTTGAGACACTGTCGAAGTCGCGACACATTCTCACTTGGTGAGTAACTACAGTCATGAGTACTTTGTCGGAAAGTACTTATGAACAGTGGCCACTCAGTCACTTCACCATTAAATATTGGAAGATTCTTACCCATTGTCTGTCGTGCGTTGTATCTATCTAACAGGGTCTCTGGTTCTGCTTCGTTTCCTGGATTGGGAGAGTATGATGGTTTAATTAGTCCACCTGTTCCTGATGTGAAATGAAGGTAGCTGTAGTCTTGGGCTCGAGGGGTGCTTTCTTTGGCCTAGGCGCATTCGGCGACTTTCGTTCACCGTCGACTTTCTTCTCTCCGGCCACGAAGCGCTCAGGCTGGCCTTTTACCTGTTGCTTCTTCGGATCTTCCTCCCTTCATCTTCTGGGCTGAGGGTGGTGTTGAGATCAGCCTCTTCTCCTCCTGCTAAACGCTCTCTCTTCAATTCTGGGTTGGTATCCCCATTTGTGCTATCCATTCTGAAAACTATATCGACGTCCTTTTGAGTGTCACTTTTCTCATCCATGATTTTGAGTCTTTTGACAATCAATTAGGGCTTTTTTACTACACTTATCAGCGTCTATATCACCCACACTTATATATCGACACTAGTTCAAGTCACTTTTCACTCTCAGTTTGAGTTCACTCTTTCAAATCACAATAAATTCACTTGTGAGCCACCGTAGGATCCACCGTGAAAAGGATCCAGCTCTCGAAGGACCAATGTTATTCCACAATCACAAGTTAATTTATAATCGCGGACACAACTTTAAGGAAAACACTAGTGGAAAGAGATGTGGAGTAAAAGAATTTTTGTAAAACACGGAATTAACAAAAACAGGATTTATTAAATAAAATAGAAACTCGTTATTGCACAGTTGACGGTCCACTCCTTCCGCTTTCACTTTTACCAGGCCCGTCGGAAAATCTCTCCAGATTTTCCGGGGGGCCCTTTCAGTGACGGATCGTCAAGGTTAGTTGCCCTGCTTACCAATTGCGTTCACGACACAAATGAATATTCAATTATTTTTAATAACAAATTGAATCTATTTTTATTGAAATACAAAGTTTTGAATTTTCTGTGACACTTTTTTTTTTCATTTGATGTTCCATGTATTTTGTTGAATATTCTTCTGTTTGAGTAGAAATTATTCTTCTTGGTTGAAATCAACTTTTCTGCTGAGTATTTAATTCTTCTAAAAAACTCATTTTCTTCACTTACAAATGCAACTGTTTTGCGGAAAATTAATCTTTTCGATCAAAGATCCAACTATTTTGTCAGAAATTACACCGTTTTGTTGAATAATGTTTTTCTCTCGTTCGAAATAAATTCTTTCTACTCAATTTGTGACAATTGAATTTTCGGTTGGATTCATCTCTCCTAGTCGAACATCTAACTTATTTGTTGGAAATTTTTGTGGGTAAATAAGTATGTCCTTTCCGTCAAAGTTTAACTTTTCAGTTTGGAAACCATTTTTTTTTTTTGTAAAATATAAAAATATCATGTTTATGTTCAGGAATTTTTTTATTCGTTGAAAATTAATCTTTTTTGGTTGAGTTCAGGTTTTTGGCATTCGAAATTGAAATTGATTTTGGTTGAAAGTTGAAATATTCCTGCAACAAAATTTCTATTTTTACAAAGATTTATCGCTTCAGATGAAAAATCACCTCTCTCATTGGAAATTCATGTATTCTTTCGAAAACTCATCATTTTTTCAGAAAATTAAGTTTCTTGATTGGAAATTCAGGAAACATGCGAAGCAAAATTCTTTTTCGGTTGAAAATTTGTTTGTTAGTATTAACTCTTTCGTTGTAATTTTGAAGATTGTTTTGTTAAAACTCAGTTTTCCAGCTCTGGATTCATCATATCAGTTACAAATTGATTTGTTAGATTGAATATTTCTTCTTATCTCATGCATTTGAAGATTGGAATAATAATAAGAAATTAACAGTTAAGTGGTTGTGGATAATAAATCTAGAGTAAAGATAGAGAATGCGCAAACAGATTACTATATAAAACAGTTTACAGTTAAAAATACCCAACTAGGCTCATTTCGGTCGAGGATTGTTCAAATGCCTCTGATCCCGGGATCGACGATTCGTGAAACTTTTTGTTCGGCTATGGTCGGCACCGGGCCGAAGCTGAAGTAAGATTGTGTGCGTTAAGTGTGACGACATGGGTTCACCCGGCGCACACTTGTACACTCTTTAGAGTCCACATTAATTTACCGACGTGGTTTTCGACATGCAGTTTTCTGCACCACCAAACGAGTCGTGGACCCAAAAATCGATAGCACGGATCACTGCACGGATACATCAATAATGTAGACCTATTCTCAACAAGTAGTCGCTAGGGTCGCCACCTTATTACTAGTTGACATTTCTAATGCATTGTTACTTTCTATTTCTTTTTGATCGTATAAAAGGATCAATAGTATGTTGATGATCAAAAATTTGAATTTGATTATGTTTATGAGAAAAAAAGTATTCAGATTGAATACGCAGCAAAAATAACTACCTCAAAGTGGCTCAAATCCATACACTGACGAAAAATATATAAACAGCACCTTACAGATTTTTATTTTATTACTATGAAATAAAATAAAAATCCAGCACATTATACGTTACATCTTATTTTGCCTTCCGTTGTATTTTTTCGCTTATAAAAAAAGTATTTAATAATAACAAAAGTATTTCCATACTCTTTCAATATCATTTATTTAGAACAGACAAGTATTTAAATACTTTTGTCAACATTAGTATTGCCTTCAATCATTCTTTAAAACCCAAAAACTTTCCTGGCCTAAACGAGAGAAGTGGCTGTCAACTTCATGTTTTGCTCGCCAGAAATAGCACTTTCATGATTTGACGGAGCTAGCGAGAATCTTTTAGTTTTGTCTAACTTCTAGCTTCATCTTGCTCGATTCCGCGAGCAAGACTACCTAGCGCTAACTTCTCAGATAGCTTTTTATTGCTCATATTTTTGGTTAAGTTCCGTCAAGTCGTGTCGCGCGTGTTGGCATTATACCATTAGGTCGCCTCGACTTAGGAAAAATGACATATAACTTCTCAAAATTGTTCAAACTGTGCATTAGTTTCCAAAATTTGTTCGCAATAATCATAGTTGTTATGAAAAGCCGATATAGTTACCTGAAGTATACATATAAGGCAAACAAAACAAGTAGTAGGGAAAAGTATCTCAAACACACGAAAATCGCTTAACTCAGGCATTTGTTTACAGCAATCACACTTGCTATTAAGGTATATCATGGATGAGTTGTCCTGTACAAAAGTTAGTCATACTTAAGTGTAAGAATTAGTTTAACCCATATGATGTTACCCTAAAATACACATTTGAAAATACAGTATAACATGTTGGTAGTTTAAAGTATGAAAAATATACAATTGCGTTCGGAAATCCTTTGTTAATTACATTTATCTTTTGTCTCGGAGACAAAACATTTGGGCGGGTTTGACGTGTCTTAGGATATGGAAACATTGCAAACTTTGCTCGAAGCACAACCTCCAAAATATCGCGATTTATAATCATTTGTAAACAGTGGCCTTCCCTTTTCATACAATTTATGTACTCTGAGAGTCAATAAAGATACAATTCAATACCCTGGGTGGAAAATACAGTATTATGCCAATGCATACAACAGGCACAGTACCGTGCCAGTTATTAAGAAGGCGTTATGCCAGTACCGAAACTCATTACCACGCCAAGCGTTGGGAAGTTACTGTTTTTGTATCGGCGAGGTACTCATCAAGTATACCGTTTAAGTACCGACTGCAATGCTCTCCCGTGTTTCGGTACAGTAACGATTTGGTACAGGCACAGTAGCGAAATGTGAACAATGGTTAAGTTCATCCCTCAGCACTATGCCAAGCGTTGGCTCGGTACAGATTCGATACTGGCAGAATAAAAACGTCGATTACCGATTATCTACCAGATACAGTATTATGCCGTGTGTCGGCTTGGTACAGGCTCAGTACTGGCAGATTACAAACTTCTATTGCCGGTTATCTAACGGCCACATCATTATGCCAAGCGTAGGCTCGGTAAAGGCTCAGTACTAGCAGAGTAAAAACTTCTATTGATGGTTATCTGACGGCCACATCATTAGGCCATGCATTGGCTCCGTACAAGCTCAGTACTGGCAGATTTAAAACTTCTATTGCCGATTATCTATCAGCAGCAGCATATTTATATGCTATGCGTTGGCTTGGTACAGATTCGATGCTGGCAGAGTACGAACGTTGATGTTTAGTTATCTACCGGCTAGAGGATTATGCCGTGTGTTGAATCGTTTCTGGCTAAGTACTGGCAGGGTACAAACTTTCATTGCCGGTTATCTACCGGCTATCTACTACATTATATATACAATCATTTGTATTGCGTGTTTATAGTTTTGGTTTTCCATGTGAGAGAAAATGCTGAATCGAGTACGGTATAAGGGGAGGTTTACTAAAAAAACCGGTGCTTGAAAACAGACAACAAATTTTGTCCGTTATGGGCAGAAGCAAAGAGAAAAAGAGAGCACTCTCATAAAATAAGAGGCAAGTCGAAAGGCGAATTGATTGGCAACAAAATATTTGAAGAAATAACTATAGGAATAAAATGGTATCGTATTAACTTTTCGATTATCTGTACTTTTTGATCACTTGTACTTTTCGATAAAATTTGCAAATATTACGAAAAATACCCAGGAAACAAAAATCCACTCAATTGCATTAAATGGGTTTCGAATGTTCTTGAATTGCGTATCTGTCACAGGAATTCCAGAGAAGAATTTTACTCGTTATTATTTTTTTGTTTGGCTTACAGGCCGCAAAAGCTATTACTTCTTTTGGAAGTCAAATAGAAACAAGAATCCAGTGGCCCTGTATATTATTTTTTTAAATCTGTCGTAACTTATAAAATTTCAAAAAATCGTGTGAAATATGGGAGTCTAACCTCAAAGAAGTTGTCTCATTCAAAAAGAGGAAAGCCCATTCAATATGACTTTGCCTGAAATGGTCATTGCACTGTATGGCAGATTCAAAACTGTTGAAGAAAATGACCGATAGACATAGGAGCAAACTGATTCAGTTATCAATTCATGAATCTGCAAATGACAGATACGCAATTCACACAGACGTCATTTCAATGGTTTCTTTTT
>WSXT02247969.1:0-15234 GCA_011762715.2 Neuroterus valhalla | reverse complement strand
TCAGATTCGGAATCAGCGACCCCAAAAACATATAGTAATCATGGTCTGGTCTCGGAAATAATTTTTTCGATTTTTTTGTGGAGCTGTGTAATAGATGTGAAACTTCTTATCGAGAGAACTATTTACCTCATATGATCGAACGTACTTCGGAAGAAACAATAGCAGACTGCTCGACCTAAGAGACGCATAGGATAGACGACAAAAAGAAATAGTGAGACAGTCAGATATAATTTTTTAGCATTGTTCCGAGTGGGGCTTGTGAGAAGCGAAGAATTTTGTCCCTTTTCAGATTTCCATCGTTAACCAGCCTTTAGAGCGACCCAGCATGTGACAGGCCAATTCCAATTTACTCAACGGCTCACCTATAGTCGAAAATCAAAATCAAAACATCAATGGATTGGTGCAACAGGGAATACTGCTTCAAAGAATGAACTTTGCAGATGCGAAAGAAAAAATTGTACAGGTGCCGGATGTACGAAACGTTGGATGACCTAACAAGGTCTAAATAGCTGATCAAATGAGCGATATCTGCAATGTTATGACACTATCCAGGGCTACGGAAAGGTTCAAATATTCGCCAAGCTACTCTAGCAGTCGCATTTTGAAGATGATCAAAAACTAGAAAGCGCTTGGTCAAAGAGAGTGCACGGATTCCGGTACAAGTGTTTGGCTCTTTTTTGATACAGAATATGTAAAGTGTTTGATGGTAAAAAAGGCAGGTTCATATAATCCTATAAACCACCAACCAATCGCCTGTCTACGCACATTCTGCAAATGTCTCACGGCCTCCACATCTGTTTTCATTTAGAAACATTCAGGAAAGATTGGGTGGTACTTCCAAAGATGCCGTCCCTTTACCAAGAGGGAAAATATGGGATAAGCCCGCGAGACTCCGTGATAAAATAACTCAAAGTATTGATCATTTAGAACAATTCCAACAATTCGTGGTAAAGTTCTGAAGGACTGAAACTATAAGCGTAGGCCACATCCCCTTTTCCTGTGGCCTGAAGCAATTTTTCCGAGCGATTCACCGGTTTATCCTAAGAGCTCTTCGGAAAGGTCGTTTGCTCAAGACTTATGTTTTTGACGCAAAGGTGCCTTAGATCAGAGCCACAAAATGCCACAGAACATTTTACAGTTAATGAAGCGTGCGTTTATTGCAATGCACCATCCAGCACGCATATTACCCGCATCGGAATCTCCTCATGACACTTGGGGCTTATGTAAAAAACGGAGCTTCCTAAGTAGGCTGTGAAGGAAATACTTGAGACTCTGATTTATTGGCGTTCAGGATCAATTCTGAAAATCGAAGAAATGCAAGAAAATATATCATAAAAGCGATAATCATTCTCAACATACTAGCTCGGCAGCACAGACGTTCCGGATCGTCGCTGTTTGTATGATGACTGTTTTAAAGCTATGCGTATAAAATAGGGCGATCATTCCTCTTTACTTTATGACTGCATCTATAAAGTAAACTTATGTGTCATACTGCGGATTGCAGCTACTGATAACCAAAACGGAGGCTGCCAAGCCCGATAAACCTTTTTTTTTAAGGAATTCAAAATTTTGGAACATGCGTTTTTGAAAAGCGACTTTGTCATGTCGTATTTTCACTAGTTAAAACTAGTTTTGACAATTTCGTAACATACACAAGTGCAAAACGGTGACGAAAACACATGCAAAATCTTCCTTTAATGGAGATAGAGTAAGAAATTATTGAGAAGATGGCAAGAAATTTAGATACATAAATTATGCCGAACTTTAAGCTGCATTTTTTGGCATTGAAACTCTCATAGGATACATTGCAGATTGCCGAGTTTGTTACATGCTGATAACATAATAGCCATTCTGTATATCTACAGAATGGCTCGTGTTTATGCTCGAGATTCAAATAATGTAACTAAAGAGATATGGACGTGGTGGAGAGATCAAAATATTTGTATTTCATCATCGCATACCGTTTTAGAGGAAATTATTGAAGCTGACTCAAAATTAAGACGTGGGAAGTCTACTTCTGATATAGAATCATCTCAAGAAGCATAATTAAAAATGAAGAAAACATTTGAAACCCAGATATTGATATATTTTCGAGTAGAATTTGTTCTAGGTGTGACAAATTCGTATGATGAAAATAATATACAGAATCTATAGCTATAGATGACTTAATTTTCCCTTAGAGACCTTATTATTCTAATGCGTAGAATAAAATAAAATGTGATGAAATGGAAAAAAATCAATAAGGAACTCACTCAAACTGTACAAGGCACGCTAGTAGCATATATATGAATCACAATGCCATTCTTGAGTAATCCATCGTTCAAGTAATACAATTTATGGCTGTGGAAGTGACAGGATTCACTCCTATAGTATCTTTTTCTACTACAGATCAGCTATATCTACTATATACTCGTTCCATCAGAAATGACTCCTGATTAGCAAATGTCGAGTTTTTGCAGAGGTGACTCTAAATTCCGACCTTCCATTTCAGAACACAATTTTTCTTGAAATTCGGAAACTGTTTCAAATTACCTATTTCTAAAACAATAGCGCCTGAAGCATTCAAAGTAAGCAACATCATTGAAAAAATTATTACGCAAAAAATCACGCATTCTCTTCAAAAATAAATCCCACGGGACATAAATTTCTGGTAAAAATACAGATCAGATGTATTCTCAGGAACTATGAACATTATTAATTATTTTTAGAAACAAAGACTCGTCTCTAGTTCTTTTTGACATTTTTGATATTGAACGGAGTTCTCTGAATAATATTTGGATGGTGGAAATGTAGCTTTTTCCTTCTATTCTCTAACAGCTATTAAAACGATTGACAGAATATAGATATCGCCAGAAAGGTCAGATATTGTTCTTTGGATAAAATTCTTCTTCTATGATTCATTACAGATATTTTCTCTTGCATACTGCATACGTATTCTTTTTCATATACACCATCATCTACTGTTAACAGTTTCCTCTTATGTTCTTCAGTCATCAATTCCGCAAACGCCGTTTTCTTTTCTCATCTCCCTCTCTATTCTTCACCCCTTTTTTTCTCACCCGTTTCATCCCTATTAACGATCCTTCTTACTGAACTTATAACATATGACGCGGAATCCTTCATTTCTTCTCAATATCTCCTCGACATTAATCAAGAATGAGGAGGAAAAAAATTTAAATTGGGGATTTTAAGTTTTAAATCGTAAAGATAATTTTGAGGATACACATTGAAGGAGACGGAGCTTTGAAATTTATTACCTTGTTTCGTAGAAAATTACTTCTCTCTTCGAAATTCAAGACGTTAAACATAAACAATGAAACATGATTTCTGCAATATATGTGTTTGTATTCATCCAATTAAAAACGTACTCAACATTTTACGAACGTCAATCATCTTAGTCTATACAATGAACATTAAACTCAAGAATGAAGGAACATAATTAGATTATCACAATTTTATAGCACTGCAAACAAAGATTCCTTATAAAAGTCGAATCATGTTTTCTTCGACACCTTTATTAAAATGGGCCAACAGTTAAAAATAAGCCTCCTCATACTTTGTACTTTTCTTTCGCAAGAAACTGTGTCTTCATCCGATAAGGATCTTGGTAAGAAGAGTAATATTACAATATAATGCTATAATTGAATAAAAAGTCTGAAGAAATAATTTCAATATGATAATTTAAGACTTTTGCAAAACATATATAAACATATCATGAATCCATATTTCATACACCTAAATTCGAATTAAAACTGCGCGACCCGTACAATCTTAAAGTCTCTCGGATAAAGCCCTCCGACATGGAACCTTTCACTTTGGAAGTAACTTGCCCATTTTGGGGACATGCGGTTCATTTCAGTTTCAAACCACTTAAGTCTGGTCGTAGCAAAAAGAAAAATATCCATGAGTACCAGCATTCTGCATCTGTTGCGTCTTCATTGTCGAACTCATATCGATGAAACTTCGATTCGCCTGTTTCCGGAATCTTAGAGCGAAATTTCCGGAGTTTTTGTTGTCGACATCGCTATAAAAATAGGGAAAAGATCTGTCCTCCGTCTTTTTATTTTCTGTCGTTTTTTTGCCAGGGACTGTGTCTTCTTCTTATAAAAATATAGGCGATCAAAATAATATCATAAGGAATAAATAATAAGATAAACGTTAATTGACATCCAGACGTTTGATTTTTTGGGTGTCATGTTCATATAAACCAGGACGCAGTGACCTAAGCATGACTGCTCTCTGCATCCATCCAGCAAGTGCCACAGCGCGGCATATTCCTGGCACACGGGTATGGCTTTAAGGTTACTAACCAGTGTAGGCGCACCTCCAAGAGAACCGATGATTAGAAAAGTTATTTTAACCAAATATCCTTGATAATTCCGGTTCCGGTGTTCTCAAAGATCTTTGTACCTTTCTTTTTTTTGATTCCCTTGCCTCTGATGTTGTGGTCAGCCAGGGTCAGAAATCCGATCACGAGCAGAGTTCAGTCACGTTTATGAAGGAGCACGATGTCGGGTCTTGTATGTTAGATAGGGACTATTGTTGAGAAATCGTAGTTCTATTAGATTCGGCACTCCTTGTTCTCAAAAATAAACTGTGTCTTGCTTGAAGCGTTCGGCGGGACAGGGTTGTGGCCAACGTCTCAAGAGCGAAAAAGATAGTGGTGAAGCACTATCAAGGCCGCATTGTGTCTGTATATATATATATGTCGTGCCTGCGTGAGAAGGATGCAAGCATGTAAGTCACAGGTTCCTTTTATAACGACGACAGTTTAGACGAACAAATCCGTCGAAGGTGTTTGTGCCTGCTCCGGGGAAATTGTTTTACTGATGGTGTACCCTAAATGCGGCTCTCAGAAACGACCGAATCTGAAGGTCTCTCCAGCACTAAGGTGTCTGATAGCTCACCTGTCCACAAGATTACGTCCTATTCCTGCTATTCGTCCACGTTCCAGATGAATCTTGGAACACTTCTCTCAAAGAAAGTACATACTCATTTCTCGTCTTTAACCCTCGACGATACTAAGAGCATTCTTGAGATGTTATTTTCCAGAAGCACAGATCGTTAAGTTACCCATTTAGAATTTCTGAGTGACCTTATGCTCGCGAATATTAGTTCCGCCACGGAGGTACCCATAAGAATCGCAGAGTGTGAAAGATAGTGGCAATAGCGCTTCTGGTTTTCAGCGTCCTTGCAGAGACTCCTGCTGATCAACAGGTTTTCCTGACAGTCTGCTGTGCTTCCTCTCGATCCTCGTTGTTCGTAAACCTCACTCCATACAGGTCTATTCTTCCGAAGAATCCTGTTATTCAGGATGGATGTGAAGATCTTATACAACATGTTCCGACAAGTTATTGGCCTGTAGTTCCTTGGGTTATATAAGTCGAAATTCTTTGGCAGGAGTACAATTCGTCCTTAAACCAGCCACTGCAGAATAGGGAGAATTGTTGGAGCTTTGCCGTTGTCTTTTACACACTACATATGTGACGGGTTTTGTCTTGCCCAGCCCATCTCCTTGTTTAGTTGATGTCGCGTTTTTTAATTTTTAATCAATCGTTGGTTTGGACCTTTGATTTGAATCAGACAAAACTCTCGCCGCATCATAAACTGAACAAGAGATGGTCCACATGTCGGAATCCTCTGAAGGAAGCTCACAAAGGATACCGTCCGTTTCAGGCAGATCGTGGGCTCAGGAGGAACCGAAATGTTGATGTTTCACCTTGTTCTAAAATCGCCGTCGTCTCTTGAAGGATGTCTTGTTTCTGCAGTTGGTTCTAATGTCGCTCAGTGATTTTCGTCTGGGGTTTCTTCTTGCAGTGGGTAAGGGAGCGTTTTGCGTACATCTTTTGTTCGCGAAAGGTTTACGACACTCGTTATAATTTAGTGCTTCTCTTTATCCCTAGCGTTCAACCCTCTGCCAAAACAGTAGGTAAACGTAGTATAGAATACGACTAGACAGAAATCTCAAGGATCAACTATTCGTGCGCATATTTTGCAAACACTGTTTTTTATATTATCTACTCATCTCGGATTGAAAGCTAGGCTACTCGCAAGATCTTGAAGCCTCTCGACTAGAGCTCTCCGACATGAAGCCTCTTACTTTTGGGGTCGCTAGTCTATATTAAGGAGAATAACTGATAAAATCAAGTTTCGAATCAACAAAGTCCTGACGGAAGTAAATAGGAGAATTTGGATAAGAAGCAGCCCAGGGATCAAACTCCGGTCCTCTCGCTTAAAGTCTGACGTCGTTCCACCAGAATCCCAATAATTCTATCCTCTTCAGACGTATTGGGCATGTGATGTTTCTCTTTTCATGTTCTTTACATCTAAATAAAATCATTGGCACTCAAACAAAATGCTGTACTGGCAGTAATGTGGCTATTCTTTTTTTCAGTAAGTTTCGTCCTTCCTTGTATTCAGGTCGTTCGCCGACCCTGGGATTTTTGGAGGTTCAAAACGCAATCACTAGACAATGTGTATGCATATAAGAATATGACGAGATGTTGGAATCCAAACCGTTTTACGAGCGGGAATGAAAATACAATTATTTGAGAAGAGCAAAGAAGAGAAATTTGTATGAATGCCCGGACGTAAGAACTTTGGATTTGAACATTTCTCCATATTATTATATGAATACACATTGACAATTGATTGTCTTTCAAACCATCAAATATCATGGGATCTACATGACCTGAATAGGAGGAGAAACGAGCTTATTTGAAGAAACAGGAATAGCCTGATAGAGGTGATGGTACGTTACGTTAAGTAGACCTGTATATTCAACTGCAGTTTTCTCCACATTCTAATGTGTTTTGTTCAAGTCGTTCTCGAATTGGCGAATGTTATCCATATCGAAGATTGAAATTATTTGCATAGACTCAGAACAATACGAATTCTAAACTCAATTCCATTATTTTTCAGATTCATCATCAATTCCTCTCAAACGTCAGAAACGTTTAATTAATCGACCCGAAGTTGATATCGAGACACGGTTCCCAATTTTATTTTATCATCAACACTATCTCGAGTTTCCGACCAGAGTTAGAATCAAACATGTAGCTGATTTTATTTGCGGTGGCTACGCAATAAATCCACTTATCGTCGTAACGTTTGCTGAAAATTTTCGTGGAAGAAGTGTCAATGCTGAAAGGCTTGTTGTTGAAGCCGTAAGGGCAGATGGAGCCCTCAGTCCTCACCGTGCAAGGAATATAATTATAAACAACCGTTCCATAACACCTAATAGGCATCACAATGTTGCCGTGCTCGCAGTTCAAACCCCTATTCAAATGGGAGCAACTGTACCGGATGCTTTTGACAGTGAGTTTTCAAATGAAGATATTTACTTTGCATGTGCTACGGCGGAACGGTTTCTTTATAACAGGATATATGCCCGATCTTAAAGCACTTTACATTAGAGATTGTAAAGAAAAATTTCCAGCACTGTATCGCCTAATAAAATGAGAAAAAATCATAAGAAAATCACAATAGGTGTACTGTGATTCAAGGACCCAATTTTCTGTTATCATTCTTGTATTTCTTTGTACGTTTTTCGTATTTTTCTCGAGCAGAGCGGGTGTTCTATTCTCAAACAAGGAACAATTCAACTGCCTGAGGAGTTACAGAAGTTATGTTATTAATGTTATGACGCTCTCGCGACGCTACTTAGTACGTATTTTCGAGTTATGCTAATTACAGGCATTCAAGCGAGAATCATCGCGCTTTGTGCCCTTTGGTAACAACCGTAGGGTAGAAAGACATATGGTGATCGGCGTTTCAGATTTAATATTGTAATAGAGGGTTAGTTAGGATGTGTTATCCAGGTTTTACGTGCAAGTGAAAAGGCAAAATTGAAATATGTGTACCTTTATATAATCCAAGAGTGTTCACAAACTGGTGTGTTCGACCACGGTCGGCTAAGCTCTGGGCTTTCTTACCTGATCTCTCTCATTGTCGAAGATCAGGCTTCTTCGGGTACGTTCATAAGACAAAGAGGCACTTTTCTAGATTTACAACTATTATGTTACAGTTTGGCCAATCCTGACTAAACTTCGTCCTCGAAGACATCAATAGAATATCTATTACAACCCATATTTTCAAAAAATTAATTCGAGGAAATCCATAAGCGCATGTTTGATGCTTCCCAGACTCCTTCATACATTCGCGGAGTCACTTGTAACTCTTTGATGTCGGCAACAACGTACCTTTGGTTTCAAAGAACTTATGTGACCATGTATGATTCCATAAGAAGAGGAATTAATTTAGGCGATACACCTTCCGTTGAGTCGAAATTTCGAATCATGACAAAGTCACCTACTTTATACTCGCATGCCTCTTTCCTCTTCTTATTCGCATTCTTCGCATATCGGCTTCCTGCTATTTCCAAATTCTCGTCTGCTTTCGCACGAAATTTAGTTAAATCTCTATTGTGACAACCAATATCATTATCGATAAATTTTTGTACATACTCGCAGCTTTTTCTTCGTTGATTTAAGCCGAACAATAATCTACTAGGAGTCTCGCCAGTATACCCACGAACAGAATTATTTAATGCAAACTCGGCCTCAGAACAAACTTTAGGCCATGACTTTCCGAAATCATGCTCACTGAGCTTACCTAGTATAAGCGCGAGCGGCATCAATGACTACCAAAATGTGTTTTTTTCATTTTACTCGCGCATCAAAGATGTCTATGTGGTCCACATGTATACAATCAAAAGATTTGTCGCCCTTCGGAATCACTTTAACCTTTCCTTCAAACTTTCCCGACGTTGGCGTAAATGCTATTCATTCTGGCAATTTTTTATATGTTCACTGATTTTTTTTCTCTTTTCAGGAAACTTATAACTGCCATGAATCGTCTCAAAAACTTTAGAGCTTCCTTGGTGACAAAGTTCGTCGTGGTATTTGAAAATTACATTCTTTTCCATTGCAGTGGGGCTATAAAACAAAAGATTTCCACCCTTATCCAATTTTTTATAAGCAACGCCATTTCGTAATTCATAAAATTTGTCTTCTGATAATTCAATTCTTTTTTTTATTTCCGTGATACGTGCATCTTGGCTTTGTGCTACTATCAAATCTTTCTCAAACGAATGACAGTCGATTACACCTATCCAATCGCACCGGCTGAGCCGATCTACATGCGTCATTCGTCTGCCTCCGCGATGCTCAGTCGTATAGTCAAAGTTTTGGAGCTCCATAAATCATCTCGTGATTTCCGGATTAATGCCTTTTTTCTTCAGAGCTAACGTCAGAGAGTTGCAATCAGTAACTATTTTAAAGGATATATCATGCCAGTAAACGCGAAGCGGCCTCAAAGCATAGACAATTGCGAGCATTTCCAATTCAAAACTGTGACAGCGGCTCTCAATCTCTGTCGTACGCTTTGAAAAATAGAAAACAGGATGGAACTTCAAATTTTTCTTGCGCTGCTTAAGCATCGCGCCATACCCATGAGAGCTCGCGTCGCAATGAACCTCTGTTTCGTCACGTGGGGTATAAATCGCCAAAATCGGATGTTCCGTTAATTTAGATTTCAGATATTTCAAACGCCTTCAATTCATCATCCCCAAATTCGGATTCTACTCCCTTCTTAAGTAGATCGTGTTGAGCTATCCCCAGAAAGCTTTTACACCTCTGACATTTGTGGGTAGCGGAAAATTAGGTACAGCTGCAATTCCTCGAGCTGATGGCCTAATGCCGTCTTTGCATTATGTATGTATGTCATCCATGTATGCCACTACGTCACCTGAGTGAATAAAATCCTTCAGCACTGTGTTCACAAATTTTTGAAAGTTTGTCCTTAATCAACGGCAATGGATAATTATCTTCAACAATCAATTTTTTTAGGCATCGATAATCTACACACATTCGCGGCTCGCAATTCTTCTACTTGTCCAAAACAACGGGTGATGCATATTCTGAATCGCTGTGTTGGATTCGTTGTTGTTTGGTCAAAGAATTCAAAACACTCTTCAAATCGCCTTTTTCTGCATTAGACATTCGCATAGGGCCAAATTGAAAAGGTTTGTCATCTTTCACTACTATCTTCAATTCTGCTTCGACTTTGGACTTTTCTGGTTTCCAGGTTTGACGTATTCTACCATAAATAATTATTTTAAATTATCATGATTTTCAATTGACATTTTCGGAATAATTTTAATACTTTCAGTCTTGTCAAAATCAACTTATTAGCGCCAGTATAATCTTTGTTCTTCACATCAATTACCTGAATGACGTCTGGAGGTATAAACTTTTGTTCTATGAAGCTGGACGGGCTTCCGCTATCGATTTGTGTCAGGAATTTCATGTTGAATCGCTCATCGGCGTGCTGCAGCTCGTACTGGACTCTTCTGAGCAACTCGTGGTCTTCTTCACAGGTGTCCACGTTTACCACTTTGGAACTGGAAAAAAACTTCTGCTTCTGAGTACAATCTCTGATCACCTGAAACAAGAGCCCTTCTTTTGTACGGCTTGATCACAATCGGATGCAAAGTGACCCCACTTCCTACAATTATAGCAGCGAGTTTTACCTCGAAGCACTTTTGTCACTGATATCATTTTCACTCGCTGAAGTGCACTCAGACTGCAGTAGAACTTTTTGAAACGCAGAAAGCAGAGTTTCCACGTTATCAAATTGTTGTATGCGCCTCATAAAGCTGGAGAACTTCAAGGCAGGCATAGAAACACTCTAATCTATCTACCTGCTTGCGTTCTCCTACCCTTTACTTCTGCTTACGCATCTAGAAGGCCCTATAGTGGACATGAAAAACACGTACAGAGCTACCAGCTTGCTTTGCTCTACTCTTTAACTCCTTGTTATAAAGCTGGGGGACTTTAAGGCTGGAACAGGTACACTCGCATCGATCTACTGGCCTGCTAAACCCAAGGATCCACCGTCTCCTTATAATGCTGGGGGACTGTAGTAGTAGAATAGATCCACTGGTGTCAATATGTGTGGACCTAAAGAAAGTCGCGCAAAGCTACCTGTCCCCTTTCTTCTCGTTCTACCCAACTTCCCTCCACAAAACTGAGGGATTTCGAAACGGGAATTGACACACTCGCATGAAGCTATCTGCTTGCGTTTCTCTACTAAATACAAATTTTTGGCTACCTTACAGTTTTTAAGACCGACAAAAAGCTTCTCCCTAATCAGCGTAATAATAATAATTTTTTGGGATAAAAGAAAGATTCAACTGCCGCTTCTGATGATCCTTTTTCTTTGAGAATAAAAAGAAACCAAATTGAAAATTTGTCACTAAGGAAATAAAAATGAATACTCTGAAAATAAGAGCTTCGAAAGACCCTGCCTTTAGAGACAGTTAAATTCGAGGGGATTTCTGATCCAGAACTTGTGATAATAGATAGAGTATCATTCGGGATTGGCATTGATAATAAAGTTATTCATTCCAAGTTTTTCCCCTCCCAGGATTGGAACCGACGTGCATACTCGGTACCAACTTCCTCACGAGGATAAATTAAAAATCAATTCATCCGAAAAATCCATGGTTTATTCTCAAGAACAAAAGAGTCTAACCAGTCTCATATAAGAACAGAGATTGAAAATTATAGTGGAAGTATTAGCAAACTGTCTTTGAATCCAGGAGTCGTGAAGAGTAGAATAAATACTTTTGTTGAATGAATGAATAATGTTACAATGTCCTAGGGACATGAAGCGTCTCAAGTATGACTGTTCTCTGCATCCATCTGGCTAGCGCCACGGAATATTCCTTATACATCGGTATTGCTTATAGGTTACTTACTTGTGAAAGCGTCGAACTTTCAAAAGACTGATGACGAGAAAAATGACTCTAAACGGGAATCCTTAGTTGAGTCCTAGTAGCTGCTCTCTAAGATTTCTATACCTCTACATTTTCCTAATTTCCTTGCCTGTGATATTGTAATTGGCTGGAGTCGAGAACTTTACCACGATTATAGTTCGTTCACGTTTGTCAAGGACCACGATGTTCGACCAGGGTCATGGCCAAAGCCATGAGAACGACAAAGATTGTAGTGAAGTACTCTTAGGACAATATGCCTCAGGTGCTGAGGAACCTTTTGACAAGCCCTACACCTGCGTTGTACAGACAGGTTTCACTAAATGTAGACAGCTGTCTATACCGCGTATATTACAACTGTCTATATTTTTACTCCGTTGTTTGACTATAGAGTATAGGTACGACGGAACCTAGTCAGACAACGGGAAGCGGAGTAAAAATATAGACAGCTGTAATATACGCGGTATAGACAGCTGTCTACATTTCGTGAAACCCGTCTGCACAACGCTGCCCTGCACCTATCCCTGGAAACTTTTTGACGTAATTTGTGGCGACAGTATGCTAAGGTGGGAATCACAATGTCTGATAGGTGAACATGAAACTCTCCATGCCTAAATTAAGTCCAAATTACAAGAGAAGATAACGTTAACTGATGTGACCACGATTGATCTTTTACAATTCTGCTAAAGTTCCTGTGTAATATTACGTCTTCATCTTGTGTGAAAAAGTTTTTGACTCCTGCTTCTCCATCTGCTTCTCTATCCTCCTCTGTCTTAAGGACACGGAGCGACCCAAGTATGACTGCTCTTTGCATCCATCCGGCAAGTGCTACGGCACATTTTTGGCACACGAGGATGGCTTTAAGGTTGCTAAACAGTGGAGGCGCCCCACCTCCAAGAGCACCGATGATGAGAACAATTAATTTAACCGAATATCCTTGATGATGTCGCTGTAGGTGTTCTCTGAGATCTTTGTATCTTTACTTTTTCTCGGTTTTCTTGCCTTTGATCTTGGAGTTGGCCAGGGCTGAGAATTCAATCACGAACATAGTTTGGTCACGCTTGTCAAGGAGCACGATGTCGGGTCTTATGTGTTGGATTGGGGCTATTGTCGAGAATCGTAGTTCCATCAAAGCACTCTTAAGGCAGCATTGTGTCTGTATAAATACGTCGTTCCTGCGTGAATAGGGCAATTCGATAGTATATGCCATAGGTGCTCAGAGAGTTTCACACACGCCCTGCACCTATCGCTGGAAACCTCTTGACGTAACATGCTTCTACGGTACGCTAAGGTGGAAATTAAACCGTCTTGACACGCGAAAATAAACTTCTCTGTTCCTGAATTAGGTCCAGATGATTTGAGGAAAGCAAACGTTGACTCATGTAACAAGAATTGATCTTATACAATTTTGTAAAAGTTTCCGTGCATCACCTTGTCTTCATGTTGTTTGAGGAAGTTTTTGGCCTCTGCTTTCTTCACCTGTGCTTTGAGAAGTGAGGCGTCTTGATGGAGTAATGCACAATCCTCACTTCTGATGTTGAGGTTCAAGAAAAGGGTCTTAGCTGCCTGCTCCGCAGCTTTGTAAAAGAAAGCTCCTTCCCCACTCAATCCGTGATTCTTGATCATTGCCAGGAGAGGATCTCTACCGTTCGCAATGACATGGACAGTACTAAGCATGATTCGGTTGTAGAGACATTGAAGATCCAAAAGTCCGCGGCCGCCTTTACGGCGTGTGATGTATTAGCGCGGAACGGAAGAGTTGATATGCAAGCTTTTCTTTATATGCATTATCTTGCGCGTAGTGATATGAAGGACCCTGAGCTCATTCTTCGTCCATTAAACAACTTCAAACGATTAGAGTAGAACTGGGACGGCAAGCCTGTTAGTCGCAGATATCTTGTTCAACGACGACATGTTGGACAACCAAATCCGTCGCAACACGTGTTCGTAAATATATATATACTTGAATTTGAATTGTAAATGTAATTTTACTAGATAAAAGCTAGATCAATTGGTTTCATAAAAATTTTAAGCATTCCTATCAAGTACATGTTGATTTATATGTTCTTACCATGCTAACGAACATTCATTTTTCCAATGATAAAATGAATATGAATTTTCATCAGAATCCAACTCCTCCTTACTATGTAACTCATTTCCTATCTTTTTTTTTTAAACTTAACATAGAAGATTGTAGTTACACTTAGTGAGTTCAGCCTTAATTTCATTAGTAAGAAAATGGAAAGTTTGAAAAATTCCATATTCAGGTTTCTCTATAACATCTTCATAAATAGCATAATTTCTCATTCAAATCCCAATGATGCTTCGATGGCTACCAGCGTAAGATAAATCAGTGGAAGATCCTCGACCTTTCAGCTTTTGACTGACGGTAGGCAGCTTTCTCAACCTGCAATTAGGGAGTGAAAAAGAACTTATTTCATTTGCTGGCAAAATTCACGATGTATAAAGACCTAAGATTGTATTGCTTTGGGTCATCGGTGGATCTTACAGCCTCAAGCGTGTTCTGTTAGATCTTCCATAAAGTCTCCGAAGGATAAAGCAGTAATTAGAAGGAGCATGGTTGACGTAATTTTAATGTGTGCAAGAAGGCTATTCTAATGATCTTAGTTTTACGTCTGCTCAACCACGTTGCACAGGACTGCAAAATTAGCAAATATTTAATAAAAACATGAGAAATAATATCTCAGTTAGACAATCTCGAGGTTCATATGAATTATTTTCAAAATGATTGTACCATATCAAGATTATAAGGTTTATAAAAAAGTTTATCAAGATTTCAGAAGAACTCTGGTACACTTAAAAATAATCGTTTGTTTGATATTTTAGATAACACTATAGTCAGTACATAAGTTTTTTCTACAGTCGGGAGAAATGAGGATCCTTTTTACTCTGGCCATCACTATGTCAATATTCTTCAATTCGTTTGATAGACAAAAAAACATTATTGATATGCAAAGGCTATTCATTCAGAGGAAAAAAGAGAGATATAAAAATTTTACGTCAGAATAAGTTCTAGTACAGGTATTCGTAACTTTTTGCGAAGAATGGAACTGAGAAAAATACATTTCTATGAGAAAAACTATTCTCAAGTATAATGAAAGTATTAAAGTATTAGCTTCCATAAATTAAGGAAAAACTACTTCCTCACAAAAAGAGTGGATGAAAGAAAAACTTTGCAATAAAGTAGTATGTTGAAAAATAATCTCTTTCATCGTTTCCTGTGTGCAGATAACTGCGCTGAAGCTAACCAGGGTTTGGAATATTGGTTTATACTCTCTCCCTGTTACGGGTTTTTCTAGAGTCTTGGCCTAACCTTCCCTCTATTCCTTTTGCACACCTCACCACTAACTCAGCGGTAAAGGGACCTACAGTTCACGGTGGGTTCCGAACCACCAAGAGCAACAGCTACTTAATACTTGGAGAACTTGAAGAACTCT